>SNQN01001440.1:0-95426 GCA_008642245.1 Bassia scoparia
ATTAATTCAGTACTGCTCTCTTTTCTCTCTCTACAAAGAACACTTAAATTCTTTAATATACACCATATTAACAAATAATGTTGATCGTAAAGATTTATTATAAAAAATTTCAAAGCATTCGTTGATTCTCTTCTTCCGTGAGAACAACCGAGAGGACGGAAACTTAACGCGAGGAGAATGCTAGGAGAATATTGCAACTTTTCCCAACATTGTAATGGGAATAACTAATCTCTTTCAAAACATTTTATTTTTCTTTAATAAAAATCATAGAAGTTTAACTCACTATGAATTCTTATGAAGGTTTTTTTATTATTCTAGTAATTTAAACCATGTAGAAAGCGAAACACTGCGCTTTGAATAATCGTAATTTATTATTCATAATTGTAAATATAGATATATGGGTCTCTTACAAATAATAGCTTTCTTTACTCACATACATTTGTGCTGCTTTGTTTTGTCTTGATTTTGGTGTTTTACTTAACAGCAAATCTTCAGTATATTTTCATTTAGTTTTTCATTATTTATTATTCTTGTCAATAATCTAATTTGATTATTAATTCTTTTTTTGATAGGGACGAATGTACAGAAGGACAAGCGAGAATTAATAACGATTGCTTTGCTTTGTGCTTCCTCATGAACAAACAATTGTTTTATGTGTCTTTATAAGCGATTCCAAGGCGGAGGATTCGTCTTTCACGTTTTAGTTTTCAAACTATCTTTTGTTTTATTTGCGATATTAGGGGTAAGGATGAGTTTGCATATCACTTTGAAGTTCATATACTTCATATATATTTCATAAATTGTCATTATTGTACAACTTTGTATATACTTTGCTAAACAAAGACCGAAATTTATGTGAATCACTTTAAAGCAGATTAACTATGGACAACCGGTTTTTAGGCACCGTTTAACATGATTAATACAAGTGGTCACAATTTCTAGGTTAGGTAGTCTCTTGTGCATAATGAAACATACTTTCATAGTAATCTTTAGGGTTAGAAGCTTCTAAAGGTGCTAAAAAACATAAGTTATTCGTGCACCAAAAATCGTGTTTTAATGAATTACAATGAGAACCGAGTTAGAGGGCCCGCTACAATGCCGGGCGAATTGGGTTACAGATCTGATTCGTACATGGTCCCGACCACGAACTGGTTACTTGATTGGACGTGGGCATTGTTTTGGCACCAACTATTTGGGCGTCCGTGATAACCTCTTCTAAGGTCACGGTGGCGACTCCCCTTACTCGACAACACTACCCCACCAACTCACACTGCGGGATCCGTTCCGTGGCTCAAGCCCACGCACAAGCACCTCGATGTAGTACCAAGCCGCGCGCCCGCTATACGCTGAGGGCGCGGCCCACGTCCTACAGTTATGTTTAAGGAAAAGGAATGTACAACGCACAAAGAAAACAAAAGGAATGAAGTTGTGTGATGTTACTAAGTGTGGTAAGATATAAATGTCATGTCGTATGTAATTGTTGGAGCAAGGTGGCTAAATGAAATATAGCAAATTCTTCTGAAATAAAGACTGAAAAGTAATGGGATTTATTATGTACAATAAATGAGATTGATTCAGAATTGTTGCTTCCAAATCCCGCCACAATAAGTGAAGAAATGACATTAATTGCATCTAATCACAAATATATATATGTTATGAGAAAGATTGGACCGTTGATTATGGTTGTTCCACAGAGAAAAGCTAAAAAAGACAAAGAATGTCTTTGGAGAACATCACTTGGTTACAACTTGCCTTTCTAGATTGTGAATCACTCTTGGAGGTGTTCATTCAATTCAACAATTCAATTCGTTTCAATTCAATTTATTTCATTCAAACGTACAAATTCTCAATTCAGTTTAGTTTAAAAAATAATTCAGTTTAGTTTACTTCAATTGATGCAAAAAACAATTACAATTTATTTCAGTTTTAACCAATTAGTCTAACAATTTCAACAATTCGAACCTCAATCTTTTTACACTTATCGATTATTTCTTTAGTTTTGATTTACTAGTTTTAATTTATTTTGAACTATTTCACATCAGTTCAGAGTGAGATTGTCTCAATTTATATTTGTCCTCAAAATTTTGAAACTTTGCATCAGGTTTACAATGAGTATTGTTCGGCTTATTTGCATGACTAACAAATTTGTGCCGATTGATGCCTTGGACATTGTGTATCGGCTAGACATAGAAACAAACCATTTGATTTAGTGTATACAATAGTAGTTGAACTAGTTGTTGGGTTATATCAATTACGTGATTGAATTTAAACAACTTATTCTTGGGGTTGTTTAGTGAAAAGAGGATTTAGGCATTTAGAGAGGTTTGAATCACTTTTAGGGCTTGTTTGGTTGGATTTTTTTTAATGGATTGGAATGGAGTTAGAATCCATTCCAACTATTATATTGTTTGGTTGATATATTTTAGCATGGAACGTCATACCCAAGGGATTCTAAATCCATTCCATACGCACCTCACCCCCAAAGTTTCTCAACCCATTCCATCAAAGATACAAACCCTAACTTACCAAAAAAAAAAAGCCACCATTAAATTTCCACCACTGAATACAACATTACCACCATCAAATTCTCCCTCATCTGCAACCCCCTCGCCACCACTGCCCATTTTTTGCAACTCTATCGCCGCCTCTGTGTTGCTACCCTTCGCCGGTCCTACGCCACTGCTGTTACCCCTCGCCTCCTTCCCCTGTTCCTTGCTATGAAATTTTTTTAATTTGTGTTTTGGGGTTTGACTTTGGTGATATATAATGCAGAAAATCACAAGCTTGAATTTGTGATTATGGTTGTTTAACACGCGGCAAAATCAATATTACACTCCTACCAGGTTACGGTATTTTTTTAATTTGGATTGATTTGGTTTGATGTAATTTTAATTTTTTAGGTTGTATATTTGGGGAAATTGTAAAATATATACAAATATGTATGTGGATTAAAGTTAGACATAGAATCCATTCTAAAATCGAACCAAACAATGGGAATGGATTTACAATCTTTTTAGAATCAAACCAAACAATTTTAAACCGGTATGGGGTTATGAATCCATACCTCCCTGGTATGAATGTGTATACCATTCTAATCTAGTCAAGTGAACCAAACGGTCCCTTAGAGTTTTGAATCAAAACTCTAAGGGGTTGTTTTGTCCATGACATGCAAAAGGAATGGAATCAACAAACAGAATAGAAAGTGCAGAAATATAAAACCCCTTGTAGATACCTACATTTATCCCTCCTTAAGGCTAATCATATAACCATACCACATCGCAATTGGTCCAATTTTAAAGAACAACTGTCTTAAACAATGCTCTAGAATCTCGATTTGAAGAGCCGAAACACCTTTTCTTGCCTAAAGCACCCTTAAAAATAAGTTTTAATTTCAAAATAATTTTAATTTATTTTTAACATTTTTCTAGAATTTTTCGGAATTTTTCTAAACAATTTTACAATTTTAGGAGTTTTCGGCAATTTAATTAATTTTCAATAATTAATTAAATTATCAAAACAMTTCCAAAAATGACTAAATTTTAAAAACCAATTGTATATTTTACAAGGCATTTTTACATATTTTTCCATAATTTTTCGATTTGTGGTTAAATATTTATAAATTTCTTAAGCAAAACACGCAAGCGAGCAAGACGGAGTGTTCCGAAAGCTTCTGGAACCATCCAGGCTTGTGGATTGCTCCCCAAGGATGTCTACATACATCCCCTAGCTTCTCATTCACACCACGCCAATAGATTACACCTAAATAAATTTTTACCAAAAATAAAATCGGCAAAAAGGCATGAAAATAAAGCAAATTTTGGCAAGGTTTTTGGGCGCTAGAACATCCACTTGGGTGCAATAATGCCCACCTCACGTGCTTCCAGCCTCCCACATGAGAGAGGGATATAAATAGGATGCTTTGGATTTCGTTTCATTCAATTCGGAGTTATAACGAAGTCTCAGGGACATTTTCTCTCAAAACACTTCGAAAAAACTACGATTTTGATTTCAATTCTCTTTCAAAAACTCTTCTAAACTTCTTTCAAATTCAATACACATTCAAATACATTCAATTCAAGAGATTAAGGCATTCAGGGCATTCATTTAAGGATTGTTTTGACCACGCATTGTTGGTATAATCTATGAGGCCACGTACAAAACTCATAGAATTCGTCTTTTTCTTCTCTTCTCTTTAATGATTCTTTGTTTTTGGTTATTTTCATCACTTAAAATCATGTAATATTGAATAATAAACTATTAGACAWCAATCAACATGTAAATAAAATTTCATTTCTTTATTTTCAATTCAATTTCAATATTATTGTCATTAATAACTTTTCCTTTTGTTTTCTTAATGTAAATAGTAATTAGCAAGACGATTCGATTTAGAAATCTAATTACAATGGTTGTTTTCTTTGTCTTGTTTTTGGATAGCTATTTGAGGTAAGCATTATTTTCCTTCTTCCTTGTATATTATTGTTCTTGTTCTTGTATATATTCAACCACCATTAATTCTTGCTAATTAAAGACCTGTTTATTACTTGTCACGCCTAATAAGATAATCATGGACAAACGGATTAGGATCCTTGAATCTTAACCTAATTTAAAGAGACGATAATTAATAGTCTTTACATGCATTAATCAACTCGCCTAGTAACTACTAAGGATTAATACGAAAATCTGTGTTGTTTAATGTTACACTTGGTGAATTTGCAATGAGACCGAGTTGAGGCTGCTAGATGTGTGTGTGTATGTGGGGGGCCGGGGGGGGGTTGTGCACTACTTCGCTTTTACTCTCGTCCCCTAATCCAGACCTCGGTGCATGACCAGACTTGGAGTCCTTCGCCTTGCTTTATCCAATTACAGGCAAGACTTAAAGCGGGTTCCACAGCTTCCCAAAAGAAGTGCGGTGGCAACTTCCTCTATTCGCCTTCGAGTATCCATAGTCCTCGATGCCAGCATACTCACAATCTCACACTATGTAAAATAGCAAGAATTCAATTTTTTGTCATACGGTGTGTCATCAAGAATATACCCTGCGGGGTAGAGGCATCGGATTTGATCCGGCCCGGTGACGCCCCACGCCCGTACAATTTTTTGGCGACTTCACTCGAGATTTCTTTAGGGTTTTAAACCCTAGAGAATGAGTGGACGAAACTCGAAAAGTCTCGTGAATTCACCGATGTAATATTGAACATGTGGTGCTACGCATCCTACATTACGTGATACTTAGGTCGTTGGCACTGAGTAACCGTTTTTTAGGAAACACGTCTCATATAAGCATGTTCTACACTTGAGTCAAGACCGGGGGGAGCTCGCTTAAGATTGGCATTGGTGCACTATCTATGTAACCAACTCTTAAACTCGATGCCGAACCCCACCAAGACACGCGGCTGAGTGCCCTACGGAGTTGTAATGGTTTTAACCTCCTCTGATCATCACAGCGGGCTGGATGTGTTAAGGACTGTTCTAAGCCTAGTCATGGGACCCTTTTGGATACCCTTTGATTGACCTAAGCAGACTCTATAGGTTGCATCTATTGTGTTCATATGCTTGTTGTGTTTACATGTGCATTGCATCCTGCTTCATTCGAGTATGTGGCCATGATCTATGTCAATTTCTAGTCCATGTTCCATGTTCTATTCAAATTGAACTCCACTTCAAATTCCACAAAAATCCATCCCTACACCCATGGGCCACATCCATAGTCTCAATCCACATCTCCATCTGTAATTCTCCTCCACATTCAAAATCCTCTCTAATTCACATTCAAGTCCACATCAAAAAATCCCAATGGTGACTCAATGCTAAGTCCGTCTAGTGAAGAGTCCAGTCCAACTCAAGTCTAGTTCGAGTCCAGCCCAAACACCTCAAAATAGACCGAGGTCTTTGTCTAGTCCAGCCTGAACACAATACCAAGTCCAAATTCAAGTCTAGTGAGTCCAAGTACCTTAATCTAGGCCAAGGTACTAATCCATGTCAAGTCCAATCCAAATGTCAAGTCCAATTAGTGCTTCAAACCAGATCGAGGTACTAGTCAGGTTAGGCTAACTCTCGAGTCCAATTTGAGTCTAGGTCTAAGCACCTCAAACCAGATAGAGGTTCAAGTTTGGTCTAGTGTCAAACTTGATGGAGGTTTAAGCCTAAGTCTAACCCAGAGTTAACTCACAAGTCAAATAGCCTAACCCAGAGTCAGCCCACAAGTCAAATAGCCTATCCAAAAGTCGAGTAGAGCTGCTATGTTTTAAACAAAGAAGGTTCATACCATTAAGGCAAGCTCGTTCCACAGAAGTTGAGATCATTGACCATGGCAAGTTACAAGTTCGAGACACAATCCCCATAGATTGAGTCAATAAGAGTCCCAGTCCTAGCCACAATATCACATGCGTTTCTTCCATTGTTGAGTCTATCTCAATTAGGATAGTCTCCATCTCAATAAGCCTCTATACTCTTCAAATTCAATAAAATGAACTCCTCTCTTTTCAAGTCCAAGTTTCAATATTTTCAATTTGATGATGAGACTCAACCACTCAATGACCTTAAAAAAATKAAAAAAAAATGGACATGCTCGAGAGGCCCTCTTTCATATCTTTACAAAATAGATCCCTTCCCTCCATTCACCTTGAGTAAATTTCAAACATCCATTGCAAACCCTTTGAGCCTATCCAATATCAAATCAGCCTATTTCTTTCTCACCTACATCAACCTTACCCTACGATGGTGCATAAAAAAAGACATGTGCTTGGTAGTTTGTTGCAAATGATTATCTTTCTTTTCCTTGAACCCTTCCTAGAAGGTGCTAAGGTGATGAAATCATGATGCCTTAGCAAACTCATCGTTTTCAACCTTTGTGATTTGACTTCTTAAGATTTCTTTACCTTATCCAAAAAGAGAGAGAGAGAGAGAGAGAGAGAGAGAGAGAGAGAGAGAGAGAAAGAAACAAAAAATGAAAACATTGAGAAAAAAGCAAAAAAAAAAGAGAGAGAAAAAATTGAGAGAAAATGAAAGAGAAGGAAAGAAAATTGAAGGTTAAAGTTTTGAAGTCAAAGCAAGTGTCTCAATTCAATAAAAAGGATGTCAAAGTTGAATAAAATTTCAAGCACATCTATGCACCATCAAGTCAAATTCAAAATCACAACCTCAAGTTCAATTGTCAAGTTTTTCCAAGTCAAAATCTTGTTAAAAGTCCAGTGCAAAGTCAAAGTACAATTCAAGCCTCACACCCTCAAATCAAGCCTACATTACAACCTCAAAAGTCCTCCCCAAATGAGCATTGTCCATCACTTTTCACACACGACCTCACAAACTACGACCGGTCTGATTTCGCAAGGATACGTAGGTAGCCTCATCTCGAGGTTTGACCAAATTAATAAAAATAAATCGAGGTTCATCTCAATGGGTGGTTCGATTTTCTAGAATTCGAAAATACCCCTTTTTAATCTAGACCCTGACATAGACTCAATTTCGATCCAACATCTCAAGACCAATCGTGCCAACCTCACATTTGTGTCAACCCACAATCACAAATTTTAACTTTTATATTTTTCGAACTCTAGCCAATTCTTCAATTACCCTTTTAGACTCTTTTGACTCATTCAACTTGGGAGCTAAGTTCTAATTCAATTGAACTCAAGTTGGGGGGCTTAGTGCCCATGTCATTCCAAATGTCAATGTCAAGTTGGGTGCCTCTATTCATTATACAAGTTACCTCAAGTGGTTTAAGTCCATGGTCTCATCAAATCAAGTTCAACACACCTTAACGCTTCAAAATCCAGCTAAGCCTTTCCTGGGGGCTAGCTCATCCAATTCTAACCTCAAGATCAACATCAATATCAAGGTCACACTCTTGTCTAGGCATAGAAAGCTCCACTCATAGACCTCGGTCTTAGTCTCCCTCGAGCCAAGTCAAATCAAAGACAAAGTCAAATCCAAAGTCAGTGTCAAAATTCAAGGTCAATTTCAAAGTGAAAGTTCAAAGTCAAGTTACCTCCATGACAAAGCATTGAGTCATCTTTCTCCAATTCAACTTCAATCTTACCTACAACATTGCGATTGTTGTAGGTCTGTGTTCGATCTTACAAGTTGTGATCCTTGTAAGACTTTCAATTTCTAATTCTATTTCTACCTATAACATTGCGATTGTTGTAGGTCTGTGTTCCTTCTTGCAAGTTGCGATCCCTGCAAGATTTCCAAATTCCAATTCCATTTCTACTTAGAACATTGCGATTGTTGTAGGTCTGCGTTCCATCTTGCAAGTTGCGATCCTTGCAAGATTTCCAATTTCCACTTTCAATTCTACTTACAACAATGTAATTGTTGTAGGACTGCGTTCCTTCTTGCAAGTTACGATCCTTGTATGAGTTCCAGTTTCCAATTTTGATTGCACTTACAACATTGCAATTGTTGTAGGTCTGCGTTCTATCTTGCAAGTTGCAATCCTTGCAAGAATTTCAACTTCTAATTCCTATTCTACTTACATCATTGCGATTGTTGTAGGTCTACGTTCCATCTTACAATGTTGCGATCATTGCAAGATCCCTTTCTGTGTTCCATGTTGCAATGTTGCGATCATTGCCAAATCCATTTCTGCGTTCCATCTTGCGATGTTGCGATCATTGCAAGATCCATTTCTGCGTTCCATCTTGCAATGTTACGATCATTGCAAGATCCCTATATCCGTTTCATCTTACAATGTTGCGATCATTGCAAGATCCATTTCTACGTTCCATCTTACAATGTGGCGATCAWTGCAAGATCCTTTCTACTTACAACATTGCGATTTTTGTAGGTCTCCACTCCATTTTGTAAGATCGCGATTCTCGCAAGTTTCTATTCCAATTCAATCTCAAACCCATTTAACTCTCAAGCTCACAAAAAAACCTAACCTCTGTGGGATTGCATGCACATAAATATGAAATTTGCATGCTTGTCCAATTGTCGAACTGTAGATACCTACAATTTTCCCTAGCCCAAGACGACCGATGATAAGACACACCTTGCAACACACAAGCTGAATTGAGAGAGAACTAGGGCCCTAACAAACCCTAAAAAGGCAAGTTTTCACTACACCGGGCACGTTTCTGTACACAAAACACCCTTAAAAGTAAGTTTTAATTTCAAAATAATTTTAACTTATTTTTAAACATTTTTCTAGTGTTTCGGATTTTTTTTGAATTTTTCTAAGCATTTTTGGTAATTTTCGGAATTTTCAGCAATTTAATTAATTTTGCGATAATTAATTAAATTATGAAGAGAATTCCAAAATTCATGAAATTTTAACAAAAAACAATACTTTTTACAAGGAATTTTATAAATATTTTTCCATAATTTTTAGAGTTGTGGAAAAGTAGTTATGAATTTCCGAAGAAAAAACGCGAACCCGAGCAAAACGACTCATTTTGGGAGCCTTGGGACCGCACCCGAGCGTGGGGCCCACATGAATATCTCGCCAAATCAATCATTTATTTTGTTTTAAAATTTTGTAATGAAATAAAATTAAATAATATTTTATTCTGATTTTATATTATACGCAATCCGCTAAATAAGGCAAGTCGAATCAACCAAAAAAAGGAAGGAGTGCTGGGTGTAATTACGCCTAGGTTTTTGGCATTTTGGGCGCAATTACGCCCATATCCTTTCCTTTTTTACACTTTGCCTATAAATACGAGGCCTCGGCCTTCATTTGCACAAATCCACGCCTTATTGGCACTTCTCAAACTCTCTCTCTCTGCAGTTTTCTCTTCTCCTTCTCTCTCTAAAACACATCAAAGCTCTCACTCTTTTGCATTCKAAATTCAAAAGAATTCAAAATTCAAAAGCATTCAAAAACACAATCAAAAGCATGCTCAAACACATCAAACACATTTCAAAACACAATCACACATCCATTGACGCACTCATATGAGATCTCGGCTTGATCTCAAGTTCTTGGTTCGATTTGGGGTTCTCGGTTTATTTTGAGTCCGATTTGGGTTTCTTCAAAGGGTACAAGGGTTCTTAAGGGTCCGAAGCATCTTTCTCAATCGAAAACACCGTGTTGCAAGGTTAGTAAGAGGCCAATGTTTCAATTTCTCAACCCCTTTTGCATGCTCGTTCGAAATTCGACTTTCTATGCAAATTGGCATGTAATATTGATTAACAAACTATTCGACATGAATTAAAATCAACATTAGGCACAACTTTTAATTCTTCTTGAATGCTTGCATGTTTACAAATCACAACTATTCTGTCTTAAAAAAGACCGGCAAATTGCATGTTCTCACTCCTAATAAGACTAATTCATGGACAAATTGGCTTTAAGGCACCCTTTAATACGGATCTAAACAACACATGTCGCAACAACAAATTAGTCCTATGTGCATCTATTTATGTTAAGCAACCAACATAGTATTTTGCATGCTTAGTGTTAGGATCCTACCCTTTTTCATGTATTTTTTCTAAGTTAGAGTCTTGCCTTGTGGGCGCTTCCTGCGCGTCGCCCCCACAAGTGCCTTAGAAGTAAGTCTTTAGTTGAAGTACGGTCTAAGTCCTCTTTGGGTGTCTCCTAGGGGCAAATGTATTCATTTAATTTAACCTCTTTAGGGGGAAGGTGATATATGAGAAGAATATTTCACACAAGCATTCTCCCTACCCATGCTAATGTGTTAATGCCTTAATGCCTTTATAGATATTGTGCTTGCATTTACATTTTCAGCATTCCAATCCCAAAATTTCAAACTCAAATACAGATTCCCGAGTCCGGATCCCGCTTGGGCCCGCTTTGACGTAGTCGGCCGTCCCAAGCACCCGGACGCCCCTTTCTAAAAGAGAATCGCCTCACGTTGCTGTGTGCTCGTGAGGCCCCATTTCCGCAAGAAGGCTTACGCTTTCGCCTCCAAAGGCCGAAGCGCGCCGCACGTTCCAGCGTCAAAACGCTAGGACCGTGACACTTAGGGTTAAAACGGAAATTTGTTTGTTGTTGTCTTTTTGACAATGGACTCGCAATGACCGTGTAGAGGCCGCTAGACGCGGGGGGTGATGTGCACTACTTCACCCTTACCCTTGTCCCCTAATCCAGACCTTTGGTGCACTACAAGACATGGAGTCCTTCGCCTTGCTTAATGCAATTATAGGCAAGGCTTAAAACGGGTTTCGCAGCTTCCCAAAAGAAGTGCGGTGGCGACTTCCTCTACTCGTTTCGAGTATAAAAACACAACTCCAGGCATACTCACACTATGCAAAAGCAAGATTTCAATTCTAGCAAAATCCGAGTCATCAACTAATTGTACCCCCCGAAGTAGAGGGACCGGACCCAATCCGGCCCGGTGACGCCTCGGCACCCGTACACAAACCTAAAGTACTTTTTAAGGCATTTCGGTTTTAATATCAAGCTAAAGGAATGAGGAGCTTCTGAAGGCTATAGCACCTAGGGTTGAGCAAGATCGGGTACCCGACCATTTTGGGTGGAACCGGAACCGACCGGTTCTTGATAATTGGAATCGATACCAGAATTGGTTAAACCGGTTCCAAAATTTTAGGAATTGGAACCGCTGGGAACCAGTAACCTGGTTAGATTTTTTATAAAATAAATAAAAAGCGAAAATTGTCCTAGCTAATTTCATACTTGTGCATGTCAGCATGTGTATTTGGCCATAA
The DNA here is from genome assembly GCA_008642245.1 of Bassia scoparia. Taxonomy (NCBI): domain Eukaryota; kingdom Viridiplantae; phylum Streptophyta; class Magnoliopsida; order Caryophyllales; family Amaranthaceae; genus Bassia; species Bassia scoparia. Next base: position 11,635 of record SNQN01001440.1, read on the forward strand.
AAGCACAATGCTTTATACAATAGTATGTATTTTAAGTTTCTATTATTTATATAATTTGGGCTTTTGGGCCTTACCATATGTATTTTATTAAAAAAAAAAGTCATAACCAGTTACTGGGTATCAGTTATAAAATCCGTGGTACCATGTTCCCGGTACTGGAACCAGTGCCATCGAGTACTCACCGGTACCGATTCCAAAATTTTCATGCCTGGAACCAGTCACAACCGGTTCCTCATTTTTAGAACCGGAACCGGTATCGATCCAACCGATTTCGATTCCGAAATTGTCTATTTAGGACCGGTTACATGTACTAGACCGGGTACCCACTGTTTTTGCTCATCCCTAATTACACCCACAAGTATAGGTAAAACTAATCATTGTCTTGCAGATACTGAGCACTTTGACTGTTGTCTTACGAGACTTACATCTCTACAAACACAACAAAAGTTGGGGGGTTTTTGTAGATACCTACATTTGTCCCTCCTTAAGGCCAATGATATAACTATACSAAATTGCAATTGGTCCAATTCTAAAGAACAACTGCCTTAGAATCTCGATTTGTAGAGCCGAAACATCCTTTCTTGCTTAGAGCACCCTTAAAAATAATTTTTCTATTTCAAAATAATATTAAATTATTTTTAAAGATTTTTCTTGAAATTTTCGGAATATTTCTAAGCATATTTACAATTTTTCGGAGATTCCAACAATTTAATTAATTTTGCAATAATTAATTAAATCATCAAAGCAGCTTTAAAAATTACGAAATTTTAACAAAAAATACTAGATTTTATAAGGAATGTTTACATATTTTCTTCATAATTTTTTGATTTGTGGTCAAATATTTATGAATTTCTTAAGCAAAATTCCCAACCGAGCAAGACAGAGTGTTCTGGAAGCTTCCGGAACCATCTAGGCTCGTGGATTTCCCCCAAATGATGTCCATGTATTACGTGTAAATCTATTTTTACCAAAAGTAAAACCGAAAAAAGGCAAGAAAATAAAGCAAATTTTTGCAAGGTTTTCGGGCACCACAACGCCCACTTGGGTGAAAAAACTCCCACCTCATATTCTCCCAACCTTCCACGAGAGACGGCAACAAATAGGATGCTTTGGCTTTCATTTCATTCAATTCGGAGTTACAACGAAGTCTCGACGACATTTTCTCTCATATTACTTCGAAAAAACTACAATTTCGATTTCAATTCTCTTTCAAAAACTCTTCTAAAATTATTTCAAATTTGATACACATTATAAACACATTCAAATACATTCAATTCAATATATTAAGGCATTCGAGGCATTCGTTCAAGGATTTTTTCGACCACGCATTGTTGGTATAATCTATGAGGCCACAAAACTCATAGGATTTGTCTCTTTCTTCTCTTCTCTTTAATTATTCTTTGTTTTCGTTTATTTTTATCACTTTAAATCACGTAATATTGACTAATAAACAATTATACATCAATCAACATGTAAATAAACTTTCTTGTCTTTATTTTAAATCCAATTTCAATATTATTGTCATTACTAACTTTTCCTTTTGTTTTCTTTGTGTTAATAGAAATTAGCAAGGTGATTCGATTTCAAAATCTAGCTAGCTATTGTTTTCTTTGTCTTGTTTTTGGATAGCGATTTGAGTTAATCATTCTTTTCCTTCTGCCTTGTATATTCTTGTTCTTGTTCTTGTATATATTCAACCACCATTAATTCTAACTAATTAAAGATCTGTTAGTTGCTTGTAAGCCTAATAAGATAATCATGGACAAACGGTTTAGGATCCTTGAATCTTAACCTAATTCAAAGAGACAACAATTAATAGTCTTTACATGCATTAATCAACTCGCCTAGTAACTACTAAGGATTAATGCAGAAATCTGTGTTGTTGAATGTTACAATTGGAGAATTTGCAATGAGATTGAGTAGAGGCCGCTAGATGTGTGTGTTTGGGGTGTTGTGTACTACTTCGTCCTTACTCTCGTTCCTTAATCCAAACCTCGGTGCATGACCAGACCTGGAGTCCTTCGCCTTGCTTTATGCAATTATAGGCAAGACTTAAAACGTGTTTAGTAGCTTCCCGAAAGAAGTGCGGTGCCGATTTCCTTTATTCGACTTTGAGTATCCATAGTCCTCAATGCCAGCATACTCACATTATTCAAAATAGCAAGAATTCAATTCATTATAATACGGTGTCTCACCAAGACTACACCCTTCGGGGCAGAGGGACCGGATCCGATACAACCTGATGACGCCCCATGCTTGTACACCCCTCAACTCCCGCTTATGCTTGGTTAACTAAGGATACACAATCCCAAGTAGGCTTTCACATGTATCAACACATGACGTATCAACCACTATTTTCATCCACTAATTCAATCCTTCAAGGCATGTCAACACGACTCCATGAAATTACTTTCTCCAAGTTACCTTAACCATATATATGTGCTATTTTTTCAATTCCTAGTCACTCCCGCCACATGGTAGTCGGAAATAATGACGTTTAGTGGTCAAATTTGACCATTGTAAAACTAGATCTAGAATGTTAATGGTATAATCTGACCATTAAAGAGTGTTAATTACAATTTTAAATTGTTTTCCCTCTTTCTTATCTTCTTTTGTCTTCTTGCTCTTGTTTTGTTTTGGGTTATTGAGTTTTCAAAAATTGAACCACTAGTGTTGTATGATTAAATGGGTGGCTTAGTGGTGATGGTGTGGGGATTTTAATTGGTTACCATGGTTGTGTGTTTCTTTTTCATGGTTGATTTCCTTGTTGGGCTCATGAGTTGTCACATATGATGGAGTTATGGTAGTCATCGTTGACCACTAATTGTTGCGGCGGTTGTTTGGTGGTTGTATAGATGGAGTGGTGACTGGCGACATGTGGTTGCCAACAATGGTGAGTCTAGACTTGGTGTGTGGTGGTCAACATTGGTCAAACTTAAAATGAGTTTTGGGGTTTCCAAGTTCCAATGGGTACTAAGGAATCAAGATAGAGGACGATAGGGGAACTCCAATCTAACTTTTTGGGAAATTATTTTTTTTAAAAAAATAGCTACTTTATAAAGGAATCAAGGTTCCATACTCCGTTTTTCTTTCTTGATGACCTCGCAGCAAACAACCCCTAACAGGCATGTATGGGGAAAATGAGTTTTAAAGAGAGTTTTGGGACCAAAACTCTCAAAATGAAAAGGCTGGTATATGAAGCTTTTTCATTAGAGGATTAAGTAATCTATTCCTTTCATATTAAAACTCCCACCACTAACATCAACATGGCTCTTTCTCCCTCAATATCCAAACAAATCATTATTTTCTCATACCACATTAAACCACATCATTCCCCCTCCTCCTGTTTCTATCTTTCCCTTTTTGTTTTTAAATCTCCTCACCTTATGTCATACGATATCTCTTCCAATTAATGTCATTTCATCTCTTTGCATCAATGTGCTCTTAATTTCACAGAAAACGTCTTCCCTCAAATTTTTGATTCATCTCCTCCCTCTTCACTCTCCTTATGATTCTTCTTCATCTTCCCCTAATCATTTGAGTATTGGTATTAATATTAATGGCTGCAACAATAATTTTATCTAAAATTACAAGATTAAATGGCTCGAATTTCCAATTGCATCTCTAGTTATATTGTTTGTTTGGTTACTGATTTGAGTGAACTTGACAAATAGCCTGACTGACTGTTGGCCTGGTGTGGTGAGTTTTTTTTTCATTTTCATTTTACTTTTACGCTTTTTTGAACTTTTGATATGTGGTTTTGTGTTCTTGATTTGAGTTTCGAATTTTGTGTTTTTTGATTTAGTGATTTTCATTTTAATTTATTTTGTGGTTTCGATTTTGGTTTAGAATTGTTTGTTTTAGTGTTTTTGTGACTTCTCTAATTATGATATTTCTAGAAATAATTTTTCTTTGTTTTACATGCTTCTATAATAGAGGGCCTCATCGCTATTTGGTTGGCAGGATGGTGGTGTTTACATACATGATTACTTTTAAAGTGGAAATTACATGCTTTTACTAAAGCTTTTCATCAAGAAGTAAAAGTGTCTACTTGTACGGGCGTGGGGCGTCACCGGGCTGGATCAGATCCGGTCTCTCTACCCTGCTGTAGACACCCAAAAAGTCTCCCCAAATTGAATAGTCAATAAGAAAAAGTACGATATATCGAAATAGATTTGATTCCGGAAGTCACGACAAAATCCATAAATCACAACCCATTTGCACAAGTTGAGGTGATGTTGAGTTTGAAAACATACACCGAGGGTCCTATAATAGACGGAAAGTATTTATTTTTATTTATTTTTATTTATTTTCTATTTTTAGCCTTTTTCCTTTATTTTTAGGATTTTTAAGAATATTTTCCGTGAGTTATTTGTCTTATTTCCACTTTTCATATTGTTCTTCTCATTTTTCTCAAATCGTTAGTATTTTTAGATTATTTTTCTGATTTTTCTTTGATTTCTATGATTTTTTACAAGTTTTATAAAAAGATTTTTGAAAATAAATGAATTCAGAAATTCGTAGATGAATCCAGATAATTCGGGAAAAATCCGGAATGTTCTAGAAGATTAACCTTGAGCTCCAAGAAGCTAAAATTGGATAAAAGGATAAATTGGATAAAGTATAATTCCTGGGTCGTAGATTAGGTTCAGAAAATACGGATAAAAATACCCAAACAAAAACAAAAAATCGAATATACACTATGAGATGTGGCAAGCCACGTCACATAACCGTATATACGGTTCCTCTAATCGTATATACGGTTAGATATTATGCTTCTTTTTTTATCTTTCTTTTCCAAAATGCGCCTATAAATATATGCTCTCGGTGCTTAATCGAATATCAACGAAAATCAACAATCAATCAACGAATTCTCTTGTGCTCAAGACGATTCAAAACTCTCTAACACAAATCAATCACATTAACACAAATCACTCACAACATCCAAGGTTCTGGAATCCGTCGCAACTTTCGGAGTCGTTTCTTTGCGAATCTAGGTACAAATTCTGAGGCTATTCAATTAAACTCTCTCTTTTTTTCTTATTATTAATTTTGATTAATATAATACATTAAATTATGTTTTGCCTTTGGTTTTCAATCATGTAAATTCAWTTGCTTTCAATCGTTTTRGCCTCATCGCAATTATTTTAATTATAATTGTCATTGCTAATGATCACTTTTGTTGTGATAAGCGATTCAATTGGAAGCAAAGCTTTGATACACTAACCTTTGTTTTCTTTTGTGTTGATAGCCATACAAGGTAAGTTTGATTCATATACTTGAGTTTACTATTGTTGCATATTGATCATCCTCGCATATATATTATTGTTATTGTTTATGCATGAGATACTTTTTGATTACTTAAATAAGACCAGAAATAATTGTTTGAATCACATTAAATTCAGATTAATCATGGACGAACTGATTTTAAGCACCTTATTAATTTGATTAATTTGAAGTGGTCACAACAATTAGGCTAGGTAGAAATACGCGCATGATAGAAACTCACTCTTTTAATAGATTTCTAATGCTAGAACGTTTCCTAAGGATAAAATTGCTAAGTTGTTGTGTATTAAATGGATTTGATCGAATGGAATTACAATGAGACCGGGTAGAGGCCGCTACATACGGGCGGATTGGGTCAAAGATTTTTTTTCGTACCATGTCCCCGATCCCACAACTTAGTTACTGGATCAGACGATYGGGCCATTAAATTGGCACCAATGTTTCGAACGTCCGTGATTAACCTGTATAGGCACGGTGGTGATTCCCCACTCGACAACACTACCCCAACGCACTCACGTGCGGCATCCGTGGCTCAAGCCCACGAACGAAATCGACGTAAGATAAGGCCCGATAAGGGCACACGCCTAGACCCGCGGGGTACATTCTCGGTGAGACACCGCATTGCGAAGCATTGAATTCTTGCTATTTTGTATAATATGAGTATGCTTGGCATTGAGGGTTGTGGATACTCGAAATCGAATGGAGGAAGTCACCACCGCACTTCTTTTAGGAAGTTACGGAACCCGTTTTAAGCCTTGCCTAAAATTGCATAAATCAAGGCGAAGGACTCCATTGTCTGGTCGTGCACTGAGGTCATGGATTAGGGGACAAGGGTAAGGTCATTCACAACGGCTAAATTGAAGGAAGGATCGTCCACAACGGTCAGGATCGTTGTGGGCTACAATTGAAAGGGCGTCATCCACAATGGTCTAATTGTTGTAGGCTGCAGGTCTTCTACAACGATTTAATTTTGTAGGCTAAGGTCCACTACAACAGTCAAATTGTCGCAGGCTAAGGTCATTTACTATACAACGGTTAAATTGTTGTAGGCTAAGGTCATCTACAATGGTCAAATTGTTGTAGGCTAAAAATTGAAAGAAGGATCATCCACAATGGTCAAGATTATTGWGGGCTAAAATTGAAAAGAAGATCATCTACAACGGTCAAGGTTGTTATGGGGTAAAATTGAAAAGAGGATCATCCACAACGGTCAAGGTTGGTGTGGGCTAGGATTGAAGTCTTATAGCTTTCAGGTTTTTTGTTAGAGGTTTGAATTTGAAATTGAGATATTGCGAAGATCGGTTTTATCGCAAGAGAACTGTAGACCTACAACTATCAGGGTTGTTGTAGAATTGCAACGATCAATTTTGTTGCAAAGGGATCAAAGACCTACAACATCAGGGGTGTTGTAGGTAGATTATGGAAGTTGAGTTGAATAATGATGACTCAATACAATTTTTGAGGTTAGGTTTGAGTTTGGAATGGACTTGTGACATTTGTATTTGAATTTGACTTTGACTTGACTTGACTTGACTCAAAGGAGATTAAGACCGAGGCCTATGAGTTGAGTCCTATGTTTGGACAGGAGTGTGACCTTGAAATTGATGTTGAGGTTGAAATTGAAATTGACGAAGAGAGGTTTAACTGGTGTTAGAAGCATTGCAGTGTTGACATTGATTTTGATGAGACCATTGACTTGTCCCATTTGAGGCAACTTGTATAATGAACAGAGCCCCTAACTTGACATTGATATTTGGAATGATATGGGCACTAAGCCCCCCATATAGATTGAGTCGAAAGAGCCTAAAGGACTAATGAAAAACACTCAAATGCTGCAGCTTCTTATATGAGGTTGGCTGTTTTTTCTTAATTGTTACTCTGCTTGAGTCTTAATTGGAAATATTGGAAAATTTGATATATTAAGGACTGCGCAGATATGTGTATGTTTAGATGCCTCATGACAATTAGTACGAAATCTTATGTTTGTTGGTTTTATTGTTTACAAATTATGCTATTGCTTTTATTTAAGTTAAATCTACTTTATTTACTTAAGTGGTTAATTCTGCACTTCAATAGTGTAGCAAAACTTAGAAGTTATAAATGGAAAATCAACAGTCTTGCATTTCAATTTTGCTGCAAATTTTACCAATTAGTTGTAAATTTGCATTTCAATTATTGAAATTTTACCTAGGTCAATAAGTCAATGTTCCAGAATATTAGCCCATGTTCCAATTTTCAAATGCTTTTGTTAGCCCTTGTTCTAATTAGGTTAATAGGTTGATGTGGTGCATGTTTTTGTGTGCTTTGTTAGCAATGCAAACATAATCAAACTATATGAATTTGGCAGGGAACCAAAGTCACCCACTGATCATTCTCATTCACCTCACAGGTAACAAATTATAACTGTCTTAGATTTTATTATCTCTTTATTCTAAAAAAAGGCAATAATAGAATTTATGGGTAGAAAATTAGGCTTCTTTGATTTATTTTTTATTTTTCTATATTAATGAGTGGGTGAATTTTGGTTGCATATATAAATGTTAGATTTATGGAATTAGAATTGACGATAAACAGCAAAAATTGCATTGAAAAATTGAATTGAGGATGATTGTGTTGTCATTTTTACAATAATAAAGCAGATCAAAGTGCCGAATATGCTTAAAAGTGCAGCAAAATGGCTCCATTGAGATACCTTTATGAAATTACGGTAATTTGCTTTGCTTATTTAGATCTTATTATTCTTTTAATAGAAGACGCTTTTCTTATGTTCACAACAAGAATTTGAGTTATTAATAATGGAAGTTATCTGTTAATTTTATATTTTAAAATGTCTGATTTTTTTTTATCTAAAATTGAATTCATCACCTGACATCATTGCAGAAGCTTAATTTTAGAAGTGCTGGATGAATTTTGGAATTTTTCAGTTGTTTTATAWGTTGTCAATTGGAAAGGTTATAGAATTCCAATATAGCTAATAAACATCCCATGAAAACTACTATGTTCATATATACTAGAGGCACACGGCACGCGCATGCGCGCCTTGTTCCACGTGATAATGCACGACAAGTAATATATAAGTTCGTACAATCTTAGGCAATTAGCTACGTTCTTACATGTATATGTTTGAATATTAATAACTTGAATCTATTGTACTGTGTATTAATAATATTATTCCTTCTGCGGGTCAATTTCTTGTTCGGGTTAGTGTAAATTCGGAGTTTTGTGACTAATGGTTCAGTTATGGCATTGTAATAGGTGCCTCGATTCTGATAAATGTATGGTTAGTAAATGCATATCGTTTGATGTGTACATATTGATTTATTTATATACAAACTATGCATTTGTTACCGGTGTGAAGAGGATGATTTTTGAGGCATGTTTTGGGGAAGTACAAATCCCTATTGAAATTGGCCAATGTGCAAATATGGAAGAATTGCGCATTACATACTTTATGTTGGGAGCTTAGCTCAGGCAACCTGACGGCTCCCAAAATGTGAAAGTATTACAGTTGCTTGTGGTGGACTCTGAGTACCAGAATGAACTATTAAAAATAATGGTGAGCTGTGTAGAGAGTAAAGTATTGAATATCGTTTTTATGCTAGGCAGACTCCTAATGATAACATTGCCACACAGCGTGGATGAAGTTATTGCATTCTGTCTGATTGACGATTTTGGGGTAGAAGGTGTTGCTAATGCGAAATAAATATATCTTGACTTACTCCAATAGAGTGATACAATACTCAATACTCATGACTTACTCAGAATCGGACCACAGATTCGACTGAACCTGCATTCATTAAACAGTTACATTAAAATCAGATTGCAACACAAAAGACTTCGAAAGCGTATCACTGTTCTCCGGAAGACTATTTTTTTTCTGAAACAAAGGATTACTTGTCTGATTGCACAAATTTAAATCTTAATATATATATATATATATATATATATATATATATATATATATATATATATATATATATATATATATACACATATATTGCAAAAACGTGGCAAACAATTTGAAATCATGACAACTCAACTACTTAAAAATATTTTATTTCGTTTTTGTTAATAGTTTTTAAGGAATTAGATATTAATGGTTACATTTTTACACACACTGCAGACACCGACAATTCTCATGCGTAAACCGCTACTCCATTCGCTACTTAAACTGCCATGCATCAAAATAGTTAATATAAATATGCACTCTTTCCTCACTACGTATCCCCAAGTCATATTAATCATGGCTTCATACTCTTCCAAACTTCTAAGAATGGATTCCCCTTCCAATTCACCTCCTAAAGCGCCAACAAGATCAACCCTTAAATTACCAGGTACATGAATCCCCAAACCAAAAAGTACATCAACATCCGAAGAACTTGATACACCTTCTCCTTCTTCGTCATCATTAACCGATGAGAAAGATATAGTCAAAGTTGCATTCGAGATGTTCTTGCCTAAAAGAAATGCCAAACTGGCTGAATACTACATTAGGCATCTCAATGATGGTGAATATGCATACTATTTGTGGGCAGTTATTTTATACCATGAAGGAAATGTCGATGGTCTGCTCAAACTCACGGATATGGTGGATGGTAATTTAGGAATATACATTTTCCGCCTCAAACAAGTCCTGAACTTTCATAATCTTCATACACATCTGTTGAAGGTAATTGAAGATAGGCGGTTTTTCTTAGAGAACATATCTTGTCGAAGTGCCGGGTCCGAATATGTGCGATAGATCTATACAGAAAAATGAGGTTAAGTGCAAATTGTCCCAAAGTATTATATGTCAACATTACGCACAATGGCTTGATGTACTTGATGTAAAATAATATTGTCTGTTTTACTTTACTGTTCTATGTTTCATTTTTCAATTTCTTGATTTTCTTTGTTAGCATCAATAATATGTACTTATTCTTGATAAACAGATAAATGTACTATGAAATATGTACTTATTCYGAATTGATGTGCTTCGCTCAATTGTTGTCCTTTTCCCCGAAATTCTACTTATTCGATGAGCTAAAATATTGTAAGTAATTTCTCTAGCATTACATCTTAATTAGTTTGGTCTTGTGTATTTTGGTTTGATAGGGAATTAACAAGAGATGATGGATGTAGCAGATAAAGGGCGGTTGAGAATTAACCAGAGCAAATGAGCTCTTCAATTGAAACATCTATCTCTCTCTTGTTTAATTTATTGACTTTATACAAGAAATATATAGTTTCTATCTTGCATTTTTTATATAAAGTGACCAAGCACAAAAGGCTTTCTAATGTATGATTTTTTTTTTGGTATTATGTACGAAAAAGTATATGCTAAAATAATATACTTTGTAATACGAATATACAACCATCTACTATTGTTGCTGCATGAGCTTACAAACTCGAATATTTATGTTGGTTGATATAATCAGGAATGTGTTTGCCTAACCTAAAACAAAGTTTTCATTAATGCACCCTAAATCAAAGATTATTGTAAACATTTTACATATCTATTTCACCCGATGGAATGTGGTTGCACGCATGTATGTCTTTTTACTTCATCATTAACTCATCTTCATTTTAAAAATATGTTGAGCAGAAAAATAAAAATAAATTCCGCATAGTCACCCATAGTTTCAAAAAAAAGTTTAAAATATATAAAGCCCGAGCATCACTGAGCCTGAAAACTAGTTATAAATAAAAAGACTATTTTGTAAAATGTAATACCTAAACCTAGCAAAATAAATAGAATTTACCTTTGAACAAATGCACATAAATGTAATTTTTCATAATTAAAATGTAAAACTCTATTCGATCAGCTAAGCATTACCAAACATGTTAACACAAAACACCCTTTTCAAATCAGTACGCAGTCAAATCTTTCGAACAAAAAGTTAAAACCCTATCAACAAACTCTAAACTCTATCATCTAAACTCTCTTTATTTTGCCAGATCGGGACAATTGCCTTATTATTATTATTATTATTATTATTATTATTATTATTATTATTATTATTATTATTATTATTATTATTATTATTATTATTATTATAATATAATACGTTTAGTTCAGTAAAAGCAGTTTTATTTCGGTTTAGTTTATTTTAGTTTATTTGATCAAGTTTTCAGTTATTTGGTACTAAAGGTTAGTTTCAGTTTGATTTTCTTCTCTTACAGTTCAGCTTCAAGTAACATTTATTCATTTTAATTTAGTTATCAATTAGTTACAGTTTAGTTTGTTTCAATTGAATTTGCAGTTCTTTCAGTTCAACCAACAATTCATTAACCAAAGTGACAAGTCTAATCACTCACATTGACACTAGTAGAAAAAACATCATATAATGCGGCTCATTTGCTGCGGTTATATAAAAACCGCAGCAATTGAGAGTTATATGCTGCGGTTTTTTAAATAACCGCAACAAATGTTACCTATGAGAGGGAAAAAAATAAAAAACATTACATTTGTTGCGGTTATGGGGACAACCGCAACAAATAACTAGGCCCAATAACACACACAACCTGGCCCCTTAGCTTAGCTTATACGGAGTATATTTATACAACAAACCCTAATACCCTCTCCCCTCTCCCCTCTCATACACTCTCTTCTCTTATCCTCTCATTCACTCTCATTCTCTCCTCTTATCCTCTCATCTCTCCTCTCTCATTACCTCTCATTCACTCCGGCGTTTCTCTCTCACTTCACCGACTAACTGGAAAATCACCACCGAGGAGATCTACCAACAACGACTACGATCTCACCAACACCGCTCACGACTCACCAAACCCTCGTCGTCGCTCTGTTGCTCGTCGTTTGTTGTTCGTCGTCGGTTCGTCGTTCTCTCACAATACATCTCATTCTCTCTCTCTGTCATACTCCTCTCCCTCTTCCTCGCATTTCTGTCTAATTAGATCTGCTCTTCTCAAGTTAGTTCTTTCAAATTTACTCTAATTAAATCAATTTTTAGTTTGAATATTTGCCATTTCTCCGTTTTGCGACATTTTTAGGGGTTTTCGTTATTTTAGGGGCTTGTATCACAATAACCACGTTTAAGGCGATGAAGTCAGTCGATTCCCTCCAATGCTATCGTGGAAGCCTGGAAAGCTCTGACGCGAGATGGTGGTTGCGCTGATGGTAATTTCCTTATTTTTTTGAAATTTCAATTTTTTTAATGGATTTGAATAACATTTGTTTGATTTTGTCAAAGGTTTTTGATGATATATAGGGTTTTGATGTTAGCTGCAAATTAGGAAATGAATTTTAGATCAGTTGAGGAGTTTTAGTGTTAGTGTTTGCTAATTAATGCAAAGCTGTTTTGATCTACTTTTTCAGTAATGTAGCAAAAATAGAGAGGAGTGCCCTGAAACAGGCAAATCTGGCTCTGAAAATGCTGGGTGGTATGAGAAATGGTAAGAGGTCTTTCTAGGATATCTAGTGCTGATTAGGTAAGATGTTGGTTGCTGGTCTTTGCTGGTCTAGCCAAGATGGAAGAAATGTACTATCCAGGTCTTTGTTGCTGGTCTGTAGTTTTGTAATTCTTATGATTACGAATATGTTTATAAACTGTCTTCAGGTGGGAGAAATATGATGCTAAAGGCTGGACTGAGAAGTATGGCACACAAGTATGGCAGGTTTGCTTCTTAAGCTGACAGTTTGTCCTTCCTGAGCTTAATTTATAGCATCAAGTTGTGTTTCCTTGACTATTATTTTTTGTGCTTTTAGGCTGCATTGGATCATCTAATGCAAAGGACTGATATAGACACATCCAGATAGTTGTGTTTGGAAGGTCATTGGGTGGAGCAGTTGGAACTGTTCTTGCAAAAAACAACCCAGATAAGGTATCCTAAATCCTAACCTCATAGATGAAATATCTTCTTCTTGGGAAATTTTATTTCACTTTACTTTTGTTGTGGAATGGTTGACACTTGACAGATTTTAGGTTTTTGCCTTTTCTTTGGTTTATAAGATTTAAACTAAGTTTAAGAGTTCTGTGCTAATCTTTCATTTGAACTTATTCTTTACTAATGAAGTACGTGGCATAATTTGTGACATACCTTGTTCATATTTGAACTTGATTATAACTGCCAAGCAAGTTCAAATTTTTTAATGATGCTTGTATAATAAATAGGTTATCAGAGTGGAACTTATGGTATTTTACCAGAGTTGATTTATAATTTATCTCTAGGGACTATTAATTATTAGCTCACAGGGACATAAACACGGAAGGAAGAAAATAGAGTAGAAGTGTGTGCGCACGCCAATTGAGGCATCTCTGTGGCCAACTGGGCATAAGTTTAATAAACTTTCCTTTGTATCTTATAATTTTTTAACAAATTAACAGTTTCCATCCTTCTCTCTGTCAAATTTTCTTTGGAAAATTAGGGAGGGAGGCTATTGATGTTTGGATTCAAACTGAAATTTAATTTCTGCTAAGAATGAATTTGTATGAACTTCATTTTCATATGCATTTCATGAAAGAGGACTTAAGTAGTTTAGTATTTAATGCTTGTCTGATATATGAAAAGAGGACTCAAGTAGCCTGCAGCTTGCCATCTAGATTTCTCACAATCAAGCTCTTTCATCATTTTTTTTCCGGTTTCCCCTGGGATTTAATGCATTATTGTGGTTATATTGAGTTCTATATAGTTTGCAGAAATGAGAGATGTCTGATTAGGAATTGGAGAGTTGGGATAATGAACTCTACAAGACATGAAAGGGTATAAAAGTGATTTATGTAAATGGGTTGTAGGAGCAAATATAACACAGATAGAGTGAATGGAGGAAGAGGATCCCTGTGGACAACCTCATGAGATAAATTCATTAAATTTGTTGTTGTGAATCTAATGGGTTCCTAATGTTAGTGATGAGTTTCTGCTCGCTGTAATTGCATATGTCAGGGCATGGCCTGTTGCATCATCTTACCTAAGTTTGATTGTCATTTAGTGTTCTTTATCTGGACTCCTGAAGTCTGAAGCATGCACTTTCATAGCTTGAAGTTCCTTTTTTTATTGGGGAAGTGTAAAAATGTCATTTTGTGTTAATATCTACTATCGTCTTTACCGTGCAGCCTTTTCCTAATTCTTCGGTACTAAATAACTCCATTCTTCTATTCACATCGATTTTGACATGGCTGGCGTTTTGCTGCCTTTCTTAAAGTGGTTATTGGCGGAAGCACTGGGAAAGGTTTCAAGATTCTGAACTTTGGTGGTCCGTTCACCTTGGAGTACCATAGATATCATTGGCCAGGTAAGCTATGTTGGCAGGACTTATGTCTTGTTGGCTACATGCGCGGTCATCAGTTCTAGACTTGTCATCTTAGAAGAGAATTTACTGGGGTTTTTGCATGCTGTGTGACTCATTTGAAAAGCAAGTCTGTGTTGAATTTTTTGTTTCGCTGTAGCATAGCTTTTAATCTTTAATAAAATCAAATCGTCAGTCCATCTTCTCTGAGAAGTCAATTTTAAGATAAGAGTTTAAATAAAGTTTTAGACATCCGAGGAAAAAGTTTGGATATTCCGTGTTAATTACCTTAATTTTCCTATATGATTTCATCAGTTTATTTTTCCTATTTGAGAGACCTTTCTTGGATATGGTCCTTTCAAATGGTTGTGGACCTTCTATTGAACGATGACCTTGCTATAGCTTTCTTCTCCCTTGATATTATGCTAGAACAAGGCTTCTTGACTGATGTTTTCTTGCATGATGGTTTCATTTTTGTTTAAGTCTGGTTATAATTTTTTGCTTTTCTATTCCAATTATTGGTGGGAACTGTAATTTATCTTATAAATTTTGCAGGTCAAACAGCCCACTCTTCTCATCTCTGATTGCGGATGAAATGGTACGTCCAACCATATGAAAATGCTTTATGCCAAAGTAGCTGTGAAAAAAAAATGCTATTTTGTGGAATTCCCTACTGCCCATGCATATGGATACATGCTGTACTGTGGACGACCATTATTGGAAAACGGTTAAACAATTTATTGAACAAACATGCATCTGGAGAAGAATCAAGATGAGTCCAACTCCAGAAGCTCTGGTAATATTTATTTTCATTTCCTTATTAGTCGCTTACTTGGTGCTAGATGTTTACCTGTTCTTCCACCTGCACCCTAGCTTGTATGTCACCATGCAAGAACAACTGTGCGACTTTGATGCGTCTCAGGCGTGATACCAAATACTGCAAGTTTACTTTTTTCCCTTCCATAGTGTTTCTGGTGTTTTTTAGAGATGTGAATGTGTTAGTTTTATCGAATATATTTATGAACTGCTATTAAGTATGTTAATGTTTTGGTTGTATCGCAGCGGGAGAACAAGAAGAGGTATCTGAAAATGATGAGAGATTCAAATTAAGGAATTAGGAGTAAGTCAGGGCTAATTGATGCATAGTAATATATAGATTTTTAAATATATATTGTAATATATAATGTAATATTATATTGTAATATTAATTGTCATATACTGGTAATTATTTACCTAGTTGTTTTTTAACATTTTCTCAATCAAATAATGATATATCGACATAAGCGTGTATGAATGATATAGATGAATATAAGTGTCTCGTGTATATATATATATACTATATAAACTATATTATAATATATACTATATATAATATATATATGATAATATAATATATATGTAATGCGAAAATATGTATATATGTTATAATTATAATATTATATATTATATATATATATTTATATTATATAATATATATATATATTACATACTATATTTAATACTCATATTACTATATATAGTAATAAGGGTGTTCTATATTACTGGATTTTTTTTATGAAAAGTATATTATAGAATTGTTCTGCGGTTATTGGTGTAATAATCTCTGCAGCAATATTTAACTCTATTTTTTGTCTGTTTTTTAGCCCTAACCTGCATGCATAATTGTCTTAATTGCTGCTTTTTTTTTTTTATTGTACCGGATACTCTTATGCTGTTTTTCTTTTTCTTTTCTGTTTCTTCCCTCGGTAACATCGCCGTTTTTTTTTTCTCTTTTTTTTTATTTTTATTTTTTTTTTTCTTTTTTTTTTTTTCGGCCTTTTTTTTTTTTTATCTTTCTGTTTTTTTAACCTGGATCGAACAAAGCGCCCTTTATCTTTATGTTTTTTTTTTTTTTTTTTTTTGTTTTTTTTTTTTTTTTTTTTTTTTTTTTTTTTTTTTTTTTATTTTTTTTTTTTTTTTTTTTTTTTGTTTTTTTTTTTTTTTTTTTTTTTTTTTTTTTTTTTTTTTTTTTTTTTTTTTTTGTCTTTTTTTAGCCATAACCGCAGCAAATAGTACCCCTTATTTGCTGCGGTTATAACCGCAGCAAATAGTCATTTGCTGCAGGCTTATTTGCTGCGGTTCAAAACCGCAGCAAATGAGCCCTAAATAACCGCAGCAAATGACCTTTTTTCTACTAGTGTGACAAGACTACTATTGCGCCTCGATTTAACTCTGAAAAAGTAAATCTCGACAATGTCTTTCATGTTCAAGGTAAGACACTGGTAGAAAAAACCTCAAAAGCTCCAAGTTTTTAACCACTAAAAGCTCTAGTTTTAACCTGGTACTTTTGGAGCTGGTACTTTTGGAGTTGTAATAAAAGCTCCAAGCATGCCTGGAGCTTTTAACATGATAAAAGCTCCAGTCTTTTTCAAAAGCCTGGAACTTTTAGAAATAATTTTTTAAAAAATAAATACATACATATATTTTGGTTATTTCCTATACTCACAATCTGCCCACAAGTATTCATTTAAAACCTTAAAGTTTATCAAATTAAAAAAAATTACTTATAATAAATAGGAAGTTTACAAGTTACATATTATAAGTGAAAAATATCATACAAAGTACTCCGTATATCCTTTATTAAAAAAAACTAATATACATTTTTGAGGTAACCATAATCTCTAAAAGAAATAAAGCAAACCTAAGAATAATATGAATACTTGATACTTGTAAAAAAAAACCATGATACAACAGCTATCTCATAACAGCTATAATAAGCAGAGGTGACTTCAAGCAGTAGGTACAAGCAGGGACTTCAAGCAGCGGCAATCAACAGCAGCAACCAGCAGCGGCAACACCTGAAACAAAAAATGTAATAAAGAAATAAATAAATCAAAACAAAAAACAGATAACCAGCAACGACTTCAGCGAAAATGAAAATTCACTGTATTCACAATCGCATTCGCAAATTCACGAAAACGAAAAACGAAAAGATAACATCCCAATCGCAAGATCATCGAGACTATTCTTTGGGAACATCATAACCTCTCACTGTATTCACAAAAAAAAATTCATAAGGAAAATACTTAGATCTTTGAAAATAAAAAACGAAAATACTTGGATCTTTGAAAATCAAAAACAAAAATACAAAAATGAGAAACAAAGAAAATGAAACGAAAATACAAAAACGAAACAAAAAACAACGAAAATCGAATGAAAATCAAAGAAAACAAAACGAAAATCAAAGAAAACAAAATGAAAATTAAACAAAAGCAACACGAAAATCGAACGAAAATCAAAAGAAATCAAATGAAAATCGAACAAAAGCAAAACTGGAAAATTGAAAAAATCAAATTAACAAACCTTAAATTAATTGTTGGGTAGGAAAGATGAGCGACTGATGTTGAGTGATTGAAAAATCAGCCACAATTTAGGGGCTTGAGGAGAGAGAATGCGAGTGAGAGGGAAAGTGAAAATGTTAGGGTTTTGTGGGGAATTGAAGACAAAGAAAAATGAATGGGTGTCGGTTTTAACAAAAGGATGGGTGATAGGGGCGAGGCCCATATCTTATAAAGGGACAAATAAAACAAAAGCTCCAGTTTTAACAAAACCGGGAGTTTTTAACAACAAAAAAGCTCCAGTCATTTAAAGCTTGGAGTTTTTCTTGTTAAAAGCTCCAGTTTTTTTAAAGCCTAGAGCTTTTGTCGAAATGCTTTTAGGCTAATTTCTACTAGTGAGAGAAATCTTTTTTTCAATTTCACAAATTACATCTTCCGTACGTTGTTTTTTGTTCTGATAGATGATGTTAAGATATATGAAAAGTTTATTCCACCAAGTACACCAACATGGAAGGACGAATATTGAATTCTATTTATGTTATGTCAGCAGTCTTATATGTTGATAAAACAAGGAAAAATGAGACGCCTGAATATGGCATGCAAGGTTAGGACATGTTAGCTATAACATGTTAAAGATGATGATGAAAGAAGCAACACAGAAGGGTCTTCCCCATCTTAATCTACGAGCTGGAATTGTATGTGTTGGTTGTCAATATGGAAAAGTACATAAATTACCTTTTCAAGAATCTAATTATAACCGAGAATTCCACTTAAGTTAGTTCATTCTAATTCTTTTAGACCCGTTAAGCAAGCCTKAATAAGTGGGTACAAGTACATGATCAATTTTATTGATGATTACTTAAGGTATGTGTGGGTTTATTTTCTGAAAAATAAATCATAAGCTTTTAAAAAAATTTGCAACTTTCAAAGCGATGGTAAAAAATGACCTCAGCTACAATATTTAGTGCTTGCGTACAGATAATGGAGGAGATATACTTCTCATGAATTTAGGGATTTTTAAAGAAGTATCCTAAACGACGACAACTGACATGTCCCTATACTCCATAAAAAAATGGCATTGCAGAATGTAGTCATGTGCCCTCGTCAGGGCCTATATCCTACATCGATTTTCAATTGATCCTGCACGTGAGTATGTTAAGGTGTGTTGTCAATAGAAGGGATCGCCACCGTGCTTATACAGGTTAATCACAGACGCCCGAAACATTGGTGCCAAACTAATGACCCACTATTTAATTTGGTCTGGTAAACAAAGTGTGGGTTCGGGGATAAGGTATGGAAAAGATCTTTGACCCAATCCGCCCAAATGTAGCGGCCTCTACTCGGTCTCATTGTAGTTCCATAAATCATAATCATTGAATTCAAAGAGCCTAACGATTTGATCTTAGAAAGCACACTAAAACAAAACAAGAGTTGATTTCTATTACACATGCATCGCTACCTATCCTAACGATTGTGATCACTTTGAATTAATCAAATTAATATGGTGCCTAAAATTCGTTCGTCCATAATTAATCTAAATTTTATGTGATTTAAGTAAATTCCGGTCTTGATTAAGTAATCGAAAGAGTCATAGGCACAAATATAAAATATATATATATATATATATATATATATATATATATATATATATATATATACTCAAATATATAAAAATCAACTTACCTTGTATCGCTATCAAAGCAAAATAAAACAAAGCAAGATTAGAGAGTCAAAAGCTTTACTTCCAATTAAATTGCTTATCAGAACAAAGAAAATCATTAGCATTGACAATTATAATCAAAACAATTGCAATAAGTCGAAAGCAATTGAAAACGAATGAATTTAAATGATTGAAAACCAAAAGTAAAACAAAATTAAATGTATTATATTATTCAAGATTAATAACAAGAGAAGAGAGGGAGTTTGATTTAATAGCCTTAGAATTTATATCTAAATCCGCAAAGATATAACTCCGAAAGTTGCGACGAATTCGAGGGACTTTTGATTTTGAGAGTGATTTGTGTTTATGGATTAAATTTGAATGAAAGAGACTTTTGAGAGATTTTGGACTTCGTATAATGATTTTTGTTGACATTTGATTAGGCACCGAGAGCATGTATTTATAGGCGTTTTGGGAAAAAGATAGATAAAATTAGGAAAATACATACGAATTAGACAACCGTATATACAAAAATACATATGGTCCTACTGACCGCATATACGGTCATGCCAACCGCATATACGGTTGTGTGACGTGTCATCCAAGTCGGCGATCCGTGTGTGTACATCCTATTTCTATTTATCTTTGTTCAGGAATTTTTATCGGTATTTTTGCATCTAATCTGCTATTTGAATAAACCTTTATCTACTTTTGGATAAACTTGGTGGACAAGATTAATATTTTAAAATATTTGGGATAATTCTCGAATTTTCTAAATTTATCTAAGAATTTCTGAATTTATTTATTTTCGAAAATCATTTTATAAAACTTGTAAAAATCATAAAAAATCAAAGAAAAATCAGAAAAATAATCTAAAAATACAGGCGAACTCAGAAAAATGAGAAGAACAAAAAACCTACATAAAATATTCAAAAAAATCTTTAAAATAAAGGAAAAAGCCTAAAAATAGAAAATAAATAAAAATAAATACTTTCCGCCTATTAATGGACTCTTGGTGTATGATTTCAAACTCAACTTTAATTTGACTTGTGCAAATGGATGTGGTTTATGCGTTTTGTCGCAACTTTTGGAATCAAATCTATTTCGAAATGTCGTATTTTTTTGGTTCGTTAGGGGGCTGCCCTCGATCTCTTGTTACTGGTTATAATGGATAACCTTGCTAACGTAAAAGGCTCCTAGCAAAGTAGACAAAGGTTAGAAGAAGGTAGTTAAATTTGGAGATTATGTAGAGTGTGCAATAAGACTAAAGTTTAGGATACYCTTGTTTGATAGAAGATGCAAAAGTCTTACATTACAAGTAACTGGTAGAGTCAAACTACAAGTGCTTTACAAGGAAGAGTGATTACCTCCATGCATAGGCGGCAAAAACAAACTCAAACCCGAACCGACCCAAAAATCGATCCGCAAATAATGGGTAATGAACAAGAAGATTTAACCGAAACCCATTTTTTGATTGAACTCGTAAACCTGTTTTAAATGTTGACCGACCTGACCGACCGATTTGACCGATTTGTCTAGTATAATCACTTATAAATGTGTTTAATTATGTAAAAATCATAAATATTAGTCAATGTAATAAATGTAAATATTGAAAAAGTCCACTTGTTCCAATAAAAAGGAAGCAAAATATGCGTTTCGATAAAAAATTACTAGTGAGTATGGACAAATTATGTATTTTTTAATATGGCCTTATTACATAGACATCTTTTGCAAATAATAATATTTATTAGATTCAGAGAAATATATAGTTTAATGAACAATTTCTAGTTAGTTTAGTCACATTATACATTTTTTAACTCTTTAAAAACCTTAATAATTGATCTAATTTTTGCGAAACATCGAAAGAAAAAAAGACGTTCTTAAAAAACTTGACCGATCGACCGACCTGTTACCGAAAACATTGGGTCATGAACAAAGAAATTCGACCCGTTACTGAAAACTGACCGACATGTAAATATCCGAAACCCAACATTGATCGACCGATACTGACCTGACCGACCGATTTGCCAAGTATACCTCCATGATTATACATTTGGAATTGAAAGTATCTGACTAAAGATACATGGTAGACTACGCTAAGACTAATCTACTCTAAACTAAACTTGGTTGATAAGCCAAGTGTAACTAAGGAAAGTTGTAATATGCAAAGAAGAGATATATTTGTTGTTGTTACGTTGAAGATGTTTTTTTTTTCTATCAGACTCCAACCTTCTATTTATAATGCTTCGTGAGTGAGATCATGGGAAGGCAGTTTGGTGGAACTCAAACACTTGGCGATAGGGGTGTTAAAAAAATATTTGACTCGTGATCCGACCGATCCGATTCGAAAAATTGGATACCTGATTCGGTTTCTAAGGTTTCAGATATTTCAGATCGGACATCCCAAAATTTTCAGATCGGATTTTTCCCACTTTTGGATATTTTAATTCAATAAGAAAATAATATGGAAAAAATAAAACAAAATTAGAAAAAATAGGTAAGGATATAAGCATTCGATCCACTATGCGGTCTACCCGATCCAAAATTTTGGATATAGGATTGGATTCGAAACGAAAAGTTAGCAGTTTGAGTATTTCAGATCGGATATCCGAAAATTTTTCAAATCGGTTCAGATCGGAATTTCACCGATCCGAAATTTTCGGATATTTGGATCTTCAGATCGGATCAGATTATCTGGTTTAAACGACCCTACTTGGCGGTTATTTGGTGCTCTTTACTTAACTTGAATTCTCTCTCTTCCTTCCAGAATTTTACTCAATGGGCCTTCTCGATGGGTTGATCTTACTAGATGATTTCCTAAACTCCACTCCTCTGGCGCTTGTGACTTTGAGAGGAAATAGTCTTCATTCCTTCCTAAATTCAATGTCATTCAACGAAAGTCAACTAAAGTATTTTTGAGTCGTAGATGCATTCAATGGAAATAGTTCAAGAATTGTACGACCACGCGTGTTGGCATAACTTATGAGGCCAAAAACTTCATCGCAACTTCTTGTCCCTTTTTCTTTGTTTATTTTATTATATAATAATAGTTAATCACCATTTAAGGAAATAACATGGAATAACAAACTATTTGATGATAATCAACAAGCCTTAACTTGAAGATAACCTTTACTTTTCTTATTTTTATATTTCCATAATTCCATTGTAAACTTTTGTCTTTTTTTATCAAATAATTATGGAGGAATGGTTTAGGTATCTTTAACGTGATTAATCTCAAGTGGTCATTCAAATTATTAGTCTTAGATGCATTTAATTCAAACTTGACTAGAACAAATTATGTGCTTTTAAGGCTCTAGAATAGAAATATCTTTGTTGTTCAAAATTACGATGGTAAATTTGCAAATGAGCTATAGACACTAAATCTGGTGTCTCCCCTTTCAGGCTCATTTAAGAATATTCACAAACAATAGGTACCCCAGCACGAAACATCCTCAGAGCGCTAAAGTTGCTTTCAAATGCAAGTACTTAAGACCTAGAGACTTTTCTAGGAATTTTGTTACTCTCTTTAGAGTCGTAGGGTCAATTTTAATTTTGAGTTTGAGTCCGTTAGAACATCTTTGTAAACCCTTCGGAACAACCTAAATAGACACCGCAATTCTGCAAAACCAAAGGCACAACACCAAACGCACTCTGGAAACTAGAATAAACACGATTGCCTTTGAAAAACCTTTTAGTATAGTGTACAACATGCACTGATCGAAGTTCCTCAAAACCTTGATAAATGGATGGCGGCCCAAGGTGAGGGAAAATTGGAATCTTGGAAAACCAAGAGTTTGAGCATCAAAACATTCAATGCAAGCCTAAGAGCCTTTAAAAGATCTCCGCAACAGTATATGGCACGCCCACGACACCATCATATGCGTGATGGTAGCATCACAATACAAAGACAACCTTTGGAACAACTTTGGTTGGGATATATGTCAAATAAGAAATAATGAGACTCAAGATTTCTTGTACTTGTTTGCTTACGCCATAAAAAGAGTTTCGCAATGATATATAGAATGCTCAATTCAAACATCGTTTGCTATGCGATTGAATTGAAAAAGTGAAGCTAGGAGGCACGAAGCAACAACTCATAAAATTAAAATCCGAGTCAACAGTCAAAATCTAACAAAGATTACATGAGTGAAAATCCCTTCAGGCAAGGAGTCTAATGCCATTCACCTTGAGAGAATCGAAGTTGTGTGCAAAAAGTTATGACCTATGGAAGAAAATCGAATAGTGGAACAATTCAACGAGAAACCTCAAAATAAATGAAAAGGTGGTTACCTGAGCTGCAAGGACCTCCCTTGGGGCATAAGGTGGCCTTACATTACCCTTAAATAAGCCTCATGACATCACAAGATGAGCTAAGATGGGTATGAGTTGGCAGACGGGAAAAAGGCGGCTAAAAATGCGGCATACCAATAAAGGGCGGACACGTGGCACCTACGTGCCACACCAGCCCTTATGCGCCAACCCTTATGTGGCATGTCACCCTACATCAACCACTTTTTACGACCTTCCAATGCCTATAAATACCCCTTGACCTTCTCATTTGCAAAGGTCGTGAAAACAAGTTTTTGTGAGCAATCTTAGAGTCACTTAGACAGAAAAAGTGAGAAATCTAGAGAGAGATAAGTGCTCTAAAAGGATTCATGACCCTCTTTGGCACACTTGAGAGAATTACTTCTTATCTTCAACCTCCTTTGACCCAACCCAAAAATAAATTCATAAACACAAAAAATAGTTTTTCCTAGCCTTTTAAGGTCAAAATAATATTTTTCTCAAGAACTCTTCGAAGTTCATGATAATCTTCACCAAAAAACACCTTTCAATCCAAATTTCATTTCAACATTAAAACAATTCAAATCAAGTTTCAACACTCTTTTCAAATCAAAACAATCAGGTCAATAAGAACAACTTGAAGATTATTCAAGAACACTTTAAATATCTTCAAAGTCCTTGAATTCCTTCAATCTTAAATTCTTTTCAATCCAAACACAATTCCAAAAACAATAAAAAAAAGTTTTCAATAGAGAAAATTAGGATTAAAAAAAATCTAAAAATCTAAAAGTCATTCGAAGATCACCCAGGCACACTTCGAATATCATTGAAGTTCTTAAGTTTCTTCATCAAAGTCTCTTTTCAATCCAACTCTTTTATTTTTCCAATAACTTAAGAATTTTCCAATATAAAACATATTAGTTTTCCACTTCAAAACACATCAAAAAAAACCCCTTCCAATCAAATTCATACCTAGAAGACTTTTGCAAGTAAGTTTTTGAGTCAAACAGTAAAGCAAACCCGAAAGCAACAAAAAAATACAGGGGACTCTAAAGCACTCCACACACCTCATACCGCACAATCACGGTAAAACGAGGGCTTGAACCCCAAACTCGATCCTAGTGGAACTTTCAAACGAATTTTCATTTTATTCCAATGATTCTATGAAATAAATAACTTTATTTCACAGGTTGGAATTCAAACTCGGTGAATGCATAAAAGCTCTTCCATGGCTATCTCCGTTATTCAAATGAGTTTCGAAAATCAAAATGTTTTACAACATTAATTATCTTTCAATTCTTGCATAATTAAACTTAATTGTCTGCTTAAGTGTTAAGTGCTTTCAATAATCAAAACTATGTCAATAATCAAAGTGATGACCCCTAATTACATGCATCTCAAAAAAAACACATTATGCATAAGATAACACATGGCGCCATGAATAGATAATTAAATGGAAAACTTTAAAGCCCTAAAGTAAGAGATTTATCCCGAATTCAAATATCTTGGATTCGCGGACCTAAATGACAGGCTTGTCACATACCTATCAAAAATAACCTATTAAAACTAACTAATGTAGCTAGTGGTAACAGGGTCGAATCCACAAGGAAGCAACAATTAATTATTAGTTAATTAAAAGCGTCAAGATCAGTAAAAGGGTTTTTGATTGAGTTATTTTAAGCTACAACTAATGAAAGCAACGAATTAACTATAATAAACTAAAGTCTAGGGCTATGGATCACTATAATAACAAATCAACAATTATTGGTTAACAACAATTCATAATAAGGCACAATCGAACAGGGACAAAGTTCTCTCGAATCGAATGAACCATAGAACTACTCCTAACAGTATCTCTCGACCTAAGATAGTCTCGTTCTACCTATTGACGTAGATCTTGTATTAAGTTTCAATCACTAGATCTAGAAACTCGTGACTAATCTAATTACGTACGCAATTAAGTCGTGCACTACCTAATTGAATAACATGAAGAACAATCAAATAGGAATTCAACAAATTGCCAAAGTATGAATTGAATCAAACCCAAACATGCTAATTAAATTATTATAGATCCCAATTGCCCTAGAAAGAAAACTACTCAATCATAATGCAATTAAACATAATAAAAGCAATTGAGAAAAAACATAATTAGACTAATAACAAAGAATAACGGAGCTTAGAGATTAAGAATAATACCAGAATCGCAATAATTGAAGAACTAATGATGAACTATTGAATAATTGAATTAAAACTAAAACTAGAGTTTTTTAGAGAGAGAAAGTAATTCAAAAACTAAACAAAAATCTAATAATCTGAAGTCTCATTACAAAATAGTATCATCCCCTTTAAATACTCCTTAAGCTAGGATAAAAAGCCCCTTGAAATTACATTAATATCCCTCATTAAAAATCAGCCAAACAAAGATAGTAAAATAAGAAATCGCGGCCTAAACCGGTCGGTTCAAGCCTGAACCGGCCGGTTAGTATATACTCGCGCGGCAATTTCGTTGGGCTATCTTACGAAGGCCATATCTTGAGCTTTGGTGGTCCAAATTAAGCATATAACCTATCAAATTGAAGCTCTAAGAGTCTAGTTTCGAATGAAATTGAAATCGCATCAATCCGACATACGAAACGTTAATTATGACCAAAAGAAAGAGCATATATCAAAATCGATAGATGCTCCGCAACGATCACTCTTCGCGTAGCTTCACTCCTAGCTCTTTACTACTCCTCCTAAGGCTCCATAGTGCTCACAAATGAGTCCAAAATCTCTAAAAATCAATGAAAGAAACCTAAAACTCATTCAAACACTAAACCAACAACATTAGTAACAAAGAGGGCCTTAAGAAGGCCAAAAAACCATTCAATATAGCAAGAGAATAAGGAGAAAAATCATATATCAATACAATACATCACTAAAACATGGAGTCATGCAACGACAATAACAATGAAACATGATAAAAAGGATTTCCACCATAAGATCTGACATAGGTGGAATTCTAGATCATGTTAACATAATTTCTCGAAAGGGTGGAGACTTTCACAAATCTCACAACAAAATCATAAAAAGTAAAGCAAAGCACCTCTT
Organism: Bassia scoparia; assembly: GCA_008642245.1. Taxonomy (NCBI): domain Eukaryota; kingdom Viridiplantae; phylum Streptophyta; class Magnoliopsida; order Caryophyllales; family Amaranthaceae; genus Bassia; species Bassia scoparia. The sequence goes on from SNQN01001440.1 coordinate 38,498, forward strand.
GAATCTTCTTCCTTGTCAGAGAGTGTCGATCCGAAAACCCCCTCCCATAGAGAGTGAGTAGAGACCGCTAGATGTGAAGGGTCATTCTGACCTACATTGCCCTTATCTTCGTCCCCGGATCCATAACTTTGGTGCACAACCAAAACATGGAGTCCTTTGCCTTTGTGGCTATGCATAATAACAAGTTCTGAAACTCTCAAAAAGAGTGCGGTGACAACTTTCTCTATTTGATTTTTCAAGTGTACACTATCTTCTAAGCCTAGCATACTCACACAATACTCAATATAAGTATTTGATAACTTTTCCCCCATATTCGTGGGCCTTGTAGGCACCCCCCTCGTATAATCTTAACCATGACCTACAATGGACTTCACCAGATTGTTATTCTAAGCACGAGATTCATTTTAACATCTTGTATTATTTCATCCTTCACCTCATTCACTACTTCCATCTCATTGTTGGTTTTTTCCACAATGGAAATTTTTAAGGTTTCATCATCCTTCCCAACTTCATTCCTAACTTCCTTTAGTTCATTATCCATTAATGCATCAGCTTCATCCATCTTTTCATTACTATGAATCCCATTGGCATTTTCTTTGAATATGTTACTTTCCTCCAAATCATTTATAGTTTCTTCTTTGAAAAATTTCCTTCGAGAAATGCCGTGAGCATTTATTGTACTCCCTCAATTCCAGTTTATTCTTTACGTTTTTCTTTTTTTTTGTTGTTGTTCCTTTTATTCTTTACGTTTGTTTTATTCCTTTTTTCATACTTCATTTTTTCACTCATTAGTTTTACTTTTATCCTTAAAATATCTCATATTATACTTTTCTTATTTCTCGGTTATTCTGGATCTTTCCACCTAAACTTATCTTCTCCACTCATTTTACACAATTGGTGAATATAAAAAGATTCGCTTTAATTGCCAACATCAAGTCCCAATACGCCACATCGTTCCTCCCTAATTCTATGGCATTTACTGCTCTTATAAACAAGGCTTTAACTTTATTAGGATCAAAATCCAAGAGAGTTGTACAAACTCTGCCAACCTCGTCAAAATCACCAATTTTTTGTTTGTTGAAACAAGCGACAAAATTCGAGAGTATGCAAATAGCAAGGTCAAAACATTCCATCATAATAGCCACGTTGTTAACTTCATATCGAGCAATGATAAGACCAACCTAACCATACCCAGTGCATCATCAAATTTCTTTTCCATAAACCAATCATTTCCTTCATTATCTTTAATAAATTCAATGCCTCTTTCAAATCTTTTGAGTTTGTGATTAAACTAATGAAATATTCATCATCATCCTCAAGATTACCTCCCTCTGAGAGGAACCGAGAAAGTTCCTCCTTAATATGCTTAAATTTCTTTACAGAGAACATTAAGCCCACTAATTGAATTGAATATAAAACAACTAATCGAGCACCAAGACAAGACAAAAGACCCATAGAGCGTGGGGCAGAGAAAAACCATGATATCTAATCAAGGAAATAAGTAACAGGAAAAGTTAAAACACAAAATGGAATAGAGAAGAGAAAAAATGGAAACAATGGAAAATGATCAAAACACCAACTAAAACATAACAACCAATGAGCACTTAACTAAAACTTGTGATTGAAAGAAAACCAAAAGAGACCAAAACCATCGACCAAGCAATAAAACAAACTGAAAAGAGAGAAGTACAAGTGATTAAAATCAAATTAAAGACGCACATAAGTAATTGGAAGACCAGCGAATGGAACCCCTAAAAACAAAATGAACAAATAGGAAGTAAATATGTGAACGAGATTAATCGAACTCTCAAGCCCATAAAAAAAGGCAGCAAATATGAAGCGAATAACAATTAAACTGACAATAAAGAAAGGTAGTTTTATGAGAAATACACCAAAAAATGGGCTCGTCCACTAGCAACCTTTTAAATGGTACGATCGTGGAAGGCGCTGCAAAGAAAGGCTAGAACTGTAACCAAGTAACAAGTGTGAGTGTGTGAGTGTGTGAGTGTGTGAGTGTGTGAGTGTGTGAGTGTGTGAGTGTGTGACATGCTTCATTGCTAATAGTCTAATACACTTTGTAGATTCTACGTTTTCTTAGCTGAAATGGCCACGCGTCACCTGACCACTCTCACCCCATTTACAACTCTCGCGAAACAACCTTCTTCTTTTCCATTTCCATTTCAACTCCATTTATTCTCCTCTCCTCCTCATTCTTCTCCCAAATTCCCCACTATCTCTGCTTCTGCAATGGCTTCTACTGCTAAAAAGGTACTATCTTTATTCATCTTTCCATTTTTTTTCACTCCTTTTTCATCTTGTTAATGGTTTTATTCCTCCCCATTTATCTTTTTCTTTTGCCCTCATTATGTTGTAATGATTCTATTTTCCTTGATTCAATTCCGTTGATATTGTCCACCTTGCGTGTTCTTCTATGATAAACCACATATAAGTTAAACTATAAGATATTCTAGTTTCAAATTTGCTCACTGGGTTTTGTGGGTTGATTCAAGATGATCTGCTTCTCAGTCATTTGTCTTTGATATCTGTTGTAGTGAGTTTTTGATTGCTTATTAGCTTACTATAGCAAACTTGTCCCGTGTCATTGATGTGAAAATGTGATTTTGTGTAATTTTTAGGGGGCTCAATTGCAATGATTTGTCTGAATTTGTTTCTTAATACATGACATTTTGTGGGGGTTTAGGTGTTAGTTCCAATTGCAAATGGAACGGAGCCAATGGAGGCTGTAATTTCCATTGACATATTGAGAAGAGCTGGAGCTGAAGTCACTGTAGCTTCTGCTGAGAAGGATCTCCAGGTTGATGCTTGTCATGGTGTTAGGATTGTTGCGGATTCATTGATAAATGACTGCACCGAGACTGTTTTTGATCTCATTTCTCTTCCTGTAAGTAATATTTCTTCCATGCTCGAATTGTCTCGTGTGTAGAATTAAATATTTTGCATTGTACAAGCATGACTAGAAATATTTCTTCCTTGCTCGAATTGTTTCGTGTTTAGAATTATTTCTTCCTGTAAGTAATATACTGTTGTACCCTTATATATATGGATAGGGATAAAGCTCCCAATTGTAGCTGGTCATTTGGTTTTGTTATTTTGTAGTTGGTCATTTGGTTTTGTTACATTCTGTTGCTTATGGTTTTCAGTACTATTGGAACTATAATTATTTTGCATGGCATAATGGAATACAAGGTCTGTGTTCTCTGTTGTAGCCGAAATTGTTGTCCTGTGATAAAAAATGGAAATCCAATTGAGTCCCGAAATTGTGTTCTTGCTGTTGTACAGCATGAATAACAGCATGAATTAGTTTACAAGATGTCGAACTCCCAAGTCTGATGTTGTGTGCATCTGGTTGGCTTCTAATATGAATCTTTTCTAAAAGAGAAAGGAATAGCATGATTTGTGACTTTGTGTTACTTTCTAGGTAAGGTGTTTCCATTTGGGTGCTGCATTGCTATTCTGAATGTATGAGATACAACCTTATGGCAATCTGCTACCTTCCAAATGAGAAACTTAACAGTGTTTAATTTAACAACTATGGAATATGTCAATGGAAAACTCCTCTTTCATAAGGACACTTTTTAGTGAGATTTCCTATTATGTAAGTGATTTAATTAAGGTGTTTTATTCCTTGGTAGGGGGGGATGCCAGGTGCTTCTACTTTGAAAGACTCTGCTCCTTTAAGAAGCATGGTGGAGAAGCAGGCTGCAGATGGTCGTCTTCATGCTGCAATCTGTGCATCACCAGCAGTTGCATTAGGTTCATGGGGCTTGCTTAAAGGATTAAAGGTAAGATCAATCTGGTCACGATACCAATGTCTCTGATGCTTTGTTTTGTTTTACAGTTGACTTCATTTTTGAAATTTGTTCTTCTCATCTTTCATTGTAATTGTTCCGTATATTGTTGATGTTTTGTGCTCATGATCTGTTAGGCAACTTGTTACCCTGCTTTTATGGAGCAACTGTCATCTTCAGCAATTGCAGTTGAATCAAGGGTTCAGCAGGATGGTAAAGTGGTGACAAGTCGAGGACCTGGTACAACTATGGAATATTCGATGGCTCTAGTTGAGCAACTATATGGGAAGCAAAAGGCCGATGAAGTTTCTGGACCACTGGTATGCCATCTCTTCTGAAATGGAAATCTTTAAATCACATTAGTTTGTTTAGGAAATGAAATCTCCTTTATGTTTCAATATATTTCTAGTTTAAGCATATGTGTGATGGTAAAGTGGTGACACGTTTAGTGATTGAGCTATCTAGTAAAACTTCTTGATGGTGAATATATGAAAGCATAGTTTGAGAAAGTAATTCTCAATCAGACATATTCAAAATATAGTTAGCCATCAATAATAAAATATTGCCAAATAAACTTTTTTTTGGCTATGATCTTTGGAGTAAAGGTTTGTGGGATTGCACCTAATTCTTCTCTATGGTTCTCTATTGCCATTTTTTAACTTTATTATTAACTTCCATATATATGCCTGTTTTTTTTATTCTTGGGATGACTGTGATATCTGAGCTACTTAGTTCCTCCTATGTAGATAGATTTGTAAACTGGGATTATAATTGGTATGTTTTGATCTAGAAGGAAGGGAAACTAATTCAATTTTCATTTCTTGTTTCCTTTTACTCCTTTCAAACGCAAAATAACCAATTAATGCTGATGATGAAGAATGATATTTTAATCTAGTTGTAAGTTTAAAACTCTTTGTTGTATTATTGAGCAGAAAGGTGTTTATTTTAGTCTCCAATGGTTCATGCAACTCTATATTAAGCAATGCTTCCATGTTAAGAATATTCTGTCTCAGTAAGTGACTAAAGTGAGCATATTTTCTAAAAAGTAGAATATTATTTTTGTAAGGAGTTCTGGATACACCAGGCAGTTTTTGTTGGAGGTGCCAATGGTCTGTATTAGTGTATTTGTATTTTGCTTCTTTTATAGTGATTTTGGATAGAAATAGTGGAGGGAAAGAGACACTAAAGAAGGGTGGGAGGGGAAAGGGAGAGGATGGAATGTCATAATATTTCCTGTCCAATTCTTTCCAATCCTAAACATGTTTGGCTTCCCTTCCCTTTTTTCTCTGTATTTTTGCAGAAAGTAAAGGTTGATATGTTTGTCTTTCTCTCTCTTTATACTAAACCAAACACATTTCTTGATGATGAAAGAAAGACCACCATTAATGACAGACAGGATTTCATTCATTCATGTAAACATGTACAACGTACAAGTAATAGATGTTGTCTTACTTTTAGACACTAACAGATTTATTTATTTATTTTTTGCATGAGTGCTAACATGCTGTGCTATGACGGTGCCTCTCATTGTCGGTTTCTCGGTTTTTAGAAAAAAAAAAACCATTCTCCTCTTTTTGTGGGGTTCTTTATAGAGATTGTGAGAAAAAATCTTGTACTCACTGCTTTTTATTGTTTGTGTTTTGCCTTGTTAAGTAGGCATGAATCTGTACTCCTGTGTTAAACTGTTAATTATGGTCACTCTTGGCTCATCCTTTTTTATTTTCCTGTGATTCCATGCTCTCCCTTTCTCTTAACATGTACACTTCTTTATATGCTCAATGGTATGGAATCTGGATGGCTCTCTGACGTGCTTAAACTGCTTTATTTGTGTTGAGTAGTAATCTGTAATATGAAATATTTTGATCAGTGTGCTATCTTGATCCTTGGTAGAATGGACAAAGTAGTATCATGTACACTTCAAATATTATTTTGGTCCCATACAATTGTTTCACCTTTAAGTTTAAACAATTGCATTGTATCTCTTATAGACTCATGTGCGCTCTCTACTAGATGAGTGAAGGATGCTATCACAATATGCCTGTCAGTGCCAATTGCAAATTCACACTCTTCGTCCATCTCCTTTTTAGCAATTTACTCTGTATTTGATTGCCATTGTTGCCTAATTATCTTACTTATAAATTTGTTTCCTATACTTGTTTGCTCAGTTAATGCGGCCCAATCACGGGGAGGAATATCTAATCAAAGAGCTGAATCCAACGCAGTGGACATTCAATGATTGTCCACAGGTGAGAGCCAGCATCCATATGTCTTGATTCTTGACTGTTTGGTTATGTGGGTGCTCTACCTCATAGATAAATTCATAATGATAGTGCTCTAGTTCAGGGCTAGTATATTGGAGAGATGACATTTTTAGACATATGATTGATTTTAATAGGTACACAATAAACAATTCATAGCACATCCTCCACATGCTTATCTTCTCCCATTCAAACTTTTTAATGTAGTATCAAATTTATACCTCAGAATTTTGTGATCTTTACACAAATGATTGTTATTCTGCTGCCCTTAGATTCTTGTACCCATAGCTGATGGTTCAGAGGAAATGGAGGCTGTCATAATAATTGACGTTCTGCGGCGAGCTAAAGCTAGAGTTGTTGTGGCCTCTGTTGGAGAAAAGCTGGAGATATTGGCTTCTCGGAATGTGAAACTTGTTGCAGATACTCATCTTGATGAGGCTGCAAAGTCCTTGTATGATCTTATTGTCTTGCCTGTAAGTTGTTGAACATTTGAGCAACTCTCTCTCTCTCTCTCTCTCTCTCTCTCTCTCTCTCTCTCTCTCTCTCAATAGAGAAGTTACTAGTTGTGAAAGATTGGCTTAAAAGATGATTAAAATTTTGGCAGGGTGGACTAGGTGGTGCTCAGGCATTTGCAGCTTCAGAAAAGTTGGTTGAGATGTTGAAGAAACAGAGGGAATCAAATAAGCCCTATGGAGCAATTTGCGCATCCCCAGCTATAGTCCTTGAACCTCATGGCTTGCTTAAGGTAATTTTAGGAACTTTTGCCTGTTATGGTATCACCGTCAAGGTGGTGTTGCCTTGGAAGAATCAAACAACAGTGTAAAATGAAGAATTTGTGTATCGGAGCAAGTTGTTTCCTAATTGGTGTATCTACTATCTAGGCTATAATTTATTYTGGAGTAATTAATTAGTATCCTATATTTATTTAGGGTAAGCGGGTTTCAGAAGATCTTATGGCATAACCAGCATTATGTTCCACATGGGAATTAGAAAATTATTTTTAGGGGACTTAAGGCATCACTGCATCAGTATTAGTATGCATGTTGCTACAAGTGCTTGCAAATGAAAGATAACTTTAAAAAAACTTTCTTTGAGGTTCAGATCTTCTGCATGAGTTCTTCCGTTTTGCACGTGTACAACATGTTAAATTCATGTGTTGATGTAGATTGGGGTAATTTAATCTGATTTTTATGCAGGAGATTATGCAGTGGCACATCTATTTCAATTCATCTCATCTGCTTCATAATTACAATAAGATAGTTACCTAAATGGATGAAAAGACAGCTCCGATATAATTATGTTTTTGTTAATTGGTTTCAGGGCAAGAAGGCAACATCTTTTCCTGCTTTGTGCAATAAGCTTTCTGATCCAAGTGAAATCGAAAACAGAGTTGTGGTTGARGGAAACCTGATTACTAGTAGAGGGCCTGGTACAAGCATGGAATTTGCACTTGCCATAGTTGAGAAATTTTTTGGTCGCGAGAAAGCCATGGAAGTTGCAAAGGCTATGCTCTTTGTGCATCCTTAAAGCATATGCATATAAATTAGAGTGATCCGATCACGGGAACTGCATTTCAGAGAGATGAACTTTGTAGTCAAGTAAGAGATAACTATATACTACTATCTTGTAATTATCAATAAAGCTAGTCGGAATCATGGTTTATGGTTTCTGACTGTTTTCGGCCGAATTACAAATTTACTGTGAGAAAGTCTGTAAATGTACCAGGAGCTGAATGCCGGAATTTATTGCTTTGGCTGTATGTGGTAAATTGCTAATTTTGCCCTTGTCCTTTTCCTCCTTTGATTTAGACCATTAAACAACATTTTGCAATTGCAACACCCTCTCTTCCCATTGCATATTACAAGTATATGAGATCTTAAACATTCATGTAAGATCAACTCTAAAAAGAAATCTGACCGACTGATAATGAAGAGAAATTGGCAAATTGCAACCCCTTCTCTTCGCAATTGCTTTGGATGTTTTTTTTGGGTGCCAAGAGAGCCACAGGAGCGGGGATGAAAATCGATTTCATGATCACTAGTTCACTACTACTCCGTATTTAGTACATGCATGGTTATTTTATTTGATCAATCCATATTCTTGGTTTGTTGTTGTTGAAAGTTCAAACTTGTCAACTACTCAGTAGTCCGTACATGATTTTAATTTGTGGTGACGATGTTACCGAAGAGAAATTGTTGTTACGAGGACAAAACTATTACTTAGGGGTTGTTTGGTTGCACTATATTACCCTTGGAAATACTATTTCTTAGGAATTGGAAAAATGGGTTTGTGTTTGGTTAACATAAAATGGCATTGACATTGGAAATCAGATTTCCAAGGGAAATTGTATTTCCCACAAAGTACAGGAAATAACTCACTGACCCCCCCCATGGTGACTCACATTTCCCGTGCCTTTTTTTTGGAGGAAATTACATTTATAACCCTCATTTTGGACAAAGCGCGCAATTTCCCTCCTTCTTTCCCATTTTTTCATTTCACGTTTTTCTTTCTTCAACATTTACCTCTATATACAACCTCTTCATCTCTTGTACYAGTATCAAGTCTTCATCTTCCTTTTTAGATCCTTCATCAGTTAAGCAAGGTTTGATTTTCCCTTTCCTCTCATTTTTTTATGTGATTGTTGTGTGTGTGTTTTTTTTTATTTTTGGTTTTTTCGGGCATTTCATTTCATATGAAGGATTTAATTAGGTAAAAAAAAACATGAATGATTCTGGAAATTAATTTGACAATTTGATAATGTTGTGTTTGGGATTGTAAATTTCATTACTAATACCCCATTTAGTAAATTTCATTACTGAATGATTATGAAATTTTGGAATTTTTAGAAATTGATTTTGTTTTGAAGAGTTTTAGAACTTGATTGAAAATTAAGCACTTTTTTTTTAGCTGAATGAACTCTATAATCAAATGACAAACTTAAAGATTGAAACTTGAAAGTAGGCATGCATATTAATTTGTGAAACGATGAAACCATTTGCAATTTCTTTTATTCTACATATATGCATATTGAATTTCTCAGCATGACGATTGACGAAATCACAATCATTATTATCATAATTTGCATACACATTTGAAGGCAACAAAGATTTTGCTGGTAATCTAATCAGAATATCAAAAAGAACTTCTACTGGAAGAGATGACATAATGACCTTTTCAAATTGAATTGGGGTTTTGGTTTTTTTATTATTAATTTTGATGTTAAACGGCACAATCAAAACGATGAAAGAGTATGTTTTGTGGGTATTTGTCTATATTAAGCAATTTCTTTTATTCTACATCATACCTTTGTATGTGGGCAAACTGTTTGATTATTTATGTGATGCTGTGAATGCATATGTTTGAATGCATATGTTTGATGCATATGTGATGCTGTGAGATGCATATGTTGATTATTTATGCATATGTTTGATTTATTTATGCTGTGAATGCATATGTTTGATATTTATGTATGCTGTGAATTGGTTGGTGAATTGGTGTAATATATGTATTAATGTATCAGTGTGTATTGCTCATAACTCATTTTATTTTAAAACTTGTTAACAGAATTATGGCTTGTATCCCTTTAAGTAAACAAAAGAAGATTGCAACCACTTGTGTTGTGATATATAGGCAGATTATGGTGATGGTATGAGATAATACTTGATTTTATGTATATTCTTTCTATTGCAAACATTAGAATTCCTAAGCCTGTAACTTTTTGTATTTGATGATCACTTGAAGAGAGGTTGATTGCTAGAGCTCTAAACATTAGGCCAATGGATTGAAGAGGATGACATAGCATGTCTGGATAACCTAGAATGGATAGAACTGTTTTTATAAGTTATGTGAGATGCTTAGGAATGTCGGTAAATTGCAAGGAAATAGGAACACAAGTTTGGAAGAAAAGGTATCTTTTTTCTTTTCACACTAGCCATGATACGAAAATCGAAGAACACAATTACACTTTTAGAAGAAGCGTGAGATGAGACTATTTCAAGGCATTTCAATTCAGTTTTACAAGCCGTTCTTAGATGTCATCATATCTTGTTGAAAAAACCTACTCCAGTTACAGAAAATTGTCAGATGAGAAGTGGAAGTGGTTCAAAGTAAGTTTTGTGTACCATGAAAGTTTAGTATTTTTTATAAATGTTTGGAAATTCCGATCATTAATATATGGGATGGTTCTTGTCCTTTTATTTTTCTTGTAGAATTGCTTAGGTGCTTTGGATGGAACACACTTTAAGGTTCGAGTAGGGATAAAGATAAAGTTAGGTTCCGAAATAGAAAAGGTGATCTTACCACCAATGTCTTAGCTGCTTGTACTCGAGATATGCAATTCACATATTTGCTACCTGGTTGGGAGGGTTCGGCACATGATAATAGAGTACTTCGTGATGCCTTGTCTAGACAAAATTCTTTAAAGGTTCCACAAGGTCAGAGAGTTAAATTTAATTTAGTGTCATATAACATATTCAATGAATACAAAAATAATAATTCTCTTGTCCTTGATATTTAGGGAACTATTATTTATGTGATGCTGGATACATGAATTGTGAGGGTTTTTTGACGCCATTTAGAGGCCAAAGATATCATTTGAGTATTTGGAAAAGTGGTTCTCTTCCTGTGTCACCAGAAGAATATTACAATATGAAGCATTCACAAGCAAGAAATGTCATAGAAAGATGTTTTGGGTTACTAAAAATGAGAATGGGGAATACTAAGACACACAACTTGTAGTCCTCGAAAATCAGTTATGGAATCATCTTAGCTTGTGCTCTTGTACACAACTTCATTCGAACCTATATGTCCGTTGATCCTATGGAGTCTATACTTGAAGCAACATGGAAGATGACGGTGATAACATTGAAGTGATTGAAACAACTGGGACATGGAATGCTTTTAGACAACAACTAGCTAATGACATGTATAATGCATGGAGTACAAATCGTTCTAGTTAAAGTAATTTGGGTTTTAATTCTTATTTCTCTTTTAATTCTAACTTTCCTTAGCTTGTTGTATATGAACTATTAAACACATGGGTATTTTGGCATATGCACTGGATGTTGTATTTGTACACTTTTGATGTATTCATAATTATATATGAACTATTTGTGTACAACTTTTTTGATGGACATTAGTGCATGGTCTATATTATTGTTATTTATTCTTTCAGATGAGTAAAGATCCAAATCGCATAGGAAATCTACAAAAGGTGCTACTGGTAGCAATACTACTAGAAACGTGTTAAGATGGTCACTTGCCGAGGATCGTGCACTTATTACTGCCATGAATGAGCTGCTGGATATTGGTGGTTGGAAAGCAGATAACGGGCAATTTAAGAGTGGTGCCTATGCTAAGTTAGAAGCTATGATGTTACACAAGTTGCCTGGTTGTGAGAAAAAGGCCAAACCTCATATTGAGTCAAGAGTCAAGCATCTTAGAAAGCAATTTGATGCTGTAACTGAGATGCGTAGCTCAAGTGCAAGTGGTTTTGGGTGGAATGATGAAGAAAAGTTTGTTACATGCCCACAAGCTGTTATGGGATGAATGGATCAAGGTAATACTTTTTTTTTATTACCTTGCAACTTTTAATTATTTCTTTTTATATGCCTCCTACCATTTATATGCCTTTTTTCAATGTAAGAGTCATATGTTTTCTGCCTTTTGCCATATATATGAATGCATGATCATGTATTTATACCTTCCAACCTATATGTGCCAGAGTCATAAAAACGCAGCTGGATTAAGGAACAAGCCTTTTCCCTTTTATGATGAGTTGTCAAAGATTTGGGGTAAAGACGAGCTAACGGTGATGAATCCGGGACTCCTTAGATATTTTAGAGGAAATGGATGATCAAGCAAGGGGTAGTGAAGAGCAACAAGTTCCTGAATTAATCATCGAGGAGACTATCCAATGCCCAAGTGAGCCAGCGGGACCTCCATCATCAACACCGCAATCATCAACTCCTTCCAGTACACGAACAAAGAGAGCAGGACCGAAACTATTGAAGCCTTGAAAGATTTTTCTACCAAAGTTGCAAAATTAGTGATGTGATGGAAGCGGCTACTCAACATATTGGAAGACTAGCAAATTGTTTTCAACATGAGTCCGATTCGGCTGATAGAAGGATGAAAGTAACTTCAGAAATTATGAAAATAGAAGGATTATCCCCTACTCAGGTACTCATGGCATAAAAAAATTGCTCTTAATCCTCTTGAGGTTGACTTCTTCTTTAGTCTACCAGAAAACTATAAAATATGCTTATGTCCAAGGTCTTTCTACTCCCTGATCAGTGATATATGGATATGAGAACAAGTTGTATTAGCTAACTTTTTGGACTTCTACTTTCTTATGATCAGCCAACAAGTGCTTACAAAATATTTTTGGGCATTGTACGTTTGGACATATGATAAAGCTTTAACTATTTGCAAGCATAATTGTAGCAGGTTGAAGCTTCAAGTATTTTGCAAGCATAAATGTAGCAGGTTGCTTGAAGTATTTGCAAGTATAATTGTAGAGCAAGTTCTTCTACTTGAATTGAAAAGTACACTTGCAAGCATATTTATACTTTCTGCCAGAAAGAAAAAAATAGAAAACAAAAAATTGAGGTAAAAGTAGTTAAAGTAGTTACAATGGCATGGGAAATATTTGAGTGAACCAAACAAAGCACAAGAATTTATTTCCTAGGAAATCCAATTTCCTATGATGTTAACCAAACACTTTTACCTTAATTCCAAGGAAATTGACATTGGAAAAAATTTCCCATGAAATGAGAATTACCACAGGAAATTATTTCCCGTGTGAACCAAACGACACCTTAGTTACTCTGCTCTCACGGTGTTTTATTACTTAGGTAACCGAGGTAGTAGTTGATCAATTAATTACCTAAAGAGACATACCACACATAATTAAACAGATACATCATACATCAATGCAAGGATGAAAACGAAAAATCCACGTGTCGGCAACTGCAAACCACCATAAAAGTCAATATTGGGATAATTTCATAGTCATAACTCATAACCATAAGTTATTACTACCACTTTGTGACATAATCACATTCAAACTTAAAAAGGCCTAATTCAACTAAACCACAAGTACAATTCTTTCTGCTACTCACTTCTCAGAAATAAAACTCAGAAAAGTCAAGTTTTATGTTTTCCCATCTTTAATTTTGGCCGGTTTTTATAATAATTAATCACCAAACTGCACTTATTTTCCCCTTTTCATCTTTTTATTTCTCTCTCTTCATTTTTCATTAATCATTTCACCTTCATTCAGATTTTCTGTTCTTCAACTTCATTCAATTTCCCCTTCTTTGGTCCTAGATTCTCCCACCTGGGTTTTATTCTGTCTTCATTTCTCTTCACAATTCAGGTATGATTTCTGAATTTTTATTTTTTTTTTTATTTGTCATTTATGGGGGTTTACTTTTACTGGTCAATTTTGGTTGGACATAAATGGTTTGTTTGGTTTGTGCTTTGAATTATTAATTTTTTGATTGGGTTTTGGATTTCCACTCAATTTTAGATGATAAGAGTGATAAATATTCATTTGCTAGTTTCAATCAATTCATTAGGTAGTCAGTTCAAGTCCTATTTTATGAGCTGTTAGTTTGGCTGTGCATGAGTTTACTTGTTGCAGGAACATTTCCTTTGTTTGATCGCTATTATTATTGCTAAGATTATCATTGTTTTATGCTTATTCGATGTAATGCCTTTTTATTTTACCATCAATATTGCATTTTGAAGAAAATCGTCCATTTTGAACCACTGCTTAAATGTACATTGAAATATGTTTGACTAATTATTGCCATACTTGATATCTTGTCTAAAACTGTAGTAAGGTTTTAAGGGTTTGTGCAAATTCTCCTAAATGTCCCTAAAGAAAGGTACTTGATCGGTTTTTCGTGCTTAACAAGCGCCCCGTCGTACTTTATGCAGTGGTTGTGTCATTAGTGTGTTTCCTTTAGGACTCTAAAAACCTTTTACACACTATGGGGCTATCAAATAAATTCCAAAAATTATGGTTGTTTGTTGAAGTAGAGTATTGGAATCTTGTATTGAGGAACACTTTAGTGATCCTAACATGTTCATCTTTGATTTATTTTATGAAGGAGAAAATTGGCTGCCTTATTCTTATTGGATTGCAATATAGCAAGCCTAGTAATGACGTGCTTCCCTTTCATTTGTGGGAAAGGAACCGCAACCGCTGCTGAATCTACTATAGACATTGATGGAGGTATAAGCATTTCTTAAAAAGACACTTGTTTTTTTTAACATGAACCGTTGAATTTCATGTTTGTATGTTGGTATCTTCGTGCTTATAGTTGCTTGTTTTAGATAATGAGTGAGTGGCGCAAAATATTAAACAATTACATAGACATAATTATATACATTTGGTACTTACGTATTTGTATAGATATATGTACCTGCACGAACAAAGCTCACTGACATTCACACATATGTAAGTTTGTAATTGTATGTGCTCTCAAATATATCCTCCTGTGCTAATATGCCCGGATTAAATTTTCAAAGCTTGCAAGTGTAGAAAGCTTGGAACAAAATGGTGAGGTTCTTTTTATAATGGTGTGATGATAAAGGAGTAGGCTCTGTCAGAAATTATCATCACACTTGTACTTGAATCATCACATAAATGGCAATGAGGAGTGTGATGCTTTGTTAACTATGGTTTACTATCATTTTTTTCAGGATCCAATTGTTCATTTATAATGGGATCCAATTGTTCATTTATAATTGTTCATTTTTTTCGGGATCCAATTGTTCATTTATAATGACAAAATGGGATACAATCTCCTAGTTAAAAAATGTCATAATTTGAACTTGGATTTTATCCATTTTATTAAGAACCATAGAGCCATTTAGTTGCACTAATTGAAGCTACCTAATATTTCAATTTAAGAAAAAATGTTTCTAATAATGCAACCTTTGGGGTTTACAATTAATAATGCAACTTTTTTATTATTACATAATGTAGCATTCTTTGTGCCCAATTCACTCTTATTGAGTTAATTTGTAACCAGATGAAGAGGTAAATGATTCCCCTCCTAAAATTCAACCATGTCCTTTTCTTTCTCTTCCTTAACTGCACATAAACCATGACAACCTTAAACCAAAGGACAAATTATTCTCATTCCTTGGGGAAATCGTCAAAGCAAATTTTATTTCTTTTAGTTCCATCTTCTTACCATTCTTAGTTTCAGTTTTTGTATTTTATTGTCCATTAATTTGTGTTCGTGCTCCAACTCAGAGTTTCGGACATCTCTCTCCAACAATCGAAATTGAAATCTTCCAATTCACTCCTCATATTTAGTGTCATCTAACCACTTTGTGGTATTCTGGAACCAAAAAAAAGGCCACAATTCTTATTTTGGAAAAAAAAACCCAAACTACACAAAATTAACGTTAATTTGAGTTCAGTCCTGAAATTAAAGGGACAAACAATACTTAGCAGAGAATAGGGAACATCCATGCAACCTTCTTCCATTGTTTGGCCCATGCTTCACCGTTCGTACAATGACATCACCACTGCAAGTGCAATAAACGCCACCCTTGGAATTGACGTTGGAGGGATAGTTAGACCCACATGAATGTTGTCTTTTGCTGGCCATTGAGTGAAAAGAAGTAAAGAAATAGAGAGTAATGACTGAGAAGAAGCGATAAAATAGTGGAATGAAAGATAGAGTAACAAGTGTGAAGAAGAAAGAGTGAACAAAAAAGACCCTCCAAGGGTCATAAGGCCCCTTTAAATGAAAATTCCTCAAAAGTCAATCCATTTGTCCACTGTTATTCATCTAATTAATTCAATAAAAGTGAAATGGGCACAAAGAATGCTATATGTAATCATTGAAAGGTTGCATTATTAGTTGTAATCTGGCCAAAGCTGGCATTATTAGTTGTAACTTGTAAACCGGCCAAACCGCCAAAGGTTGTATTATTAGAAGCAATTTTTCCTAAAATATATGAATTTCTTAGAGTACCATATTGGCCTCACCATCTTCCTATTGTATATTTGTATGAAGATAGCACTCCTGTGAATGATGGTTATAATTATGTGATTTCAAAAGAATTATATATCAAAGCAAAAGATCGTTTGGTCCTACGTTTAATTAGAAGTTATGACTCTTATAATAATGGTTTGTCATACTAATCTTATGTTTTGCAATCAGGAGTTATGAATCTTTATCTGCAATTTTATATGAAAGATTGTATGGTTGATGATCCTAAATCGGTCGTTTAAGAATTTCAAAGCATATACTTCCTCCATTTCTTTTTAGTTGAGAAATATAGGGAAAACATAGTGAAGTGAGATCTTGTTAGATTAGACTCGTTAAATAATTTCATAATGCCCATTTTTTATGATCTTAACTTGCACATAATTAAAGAATTTAACAATCAAAGTAATGCATTAGCAATTGTGAATGGCCAAGTGTTGCAACTATAAAGAAATGAAAAAAGTTTGTAAAACTTTGGATACTGATGCTCGTACATTCTTATACTGTTGGATACTGTACTGAAAATTATGTGTTGTGTGTGTAACTATTTGATGTTATGCTTCAGTTTCAGGTGTAGAAAATATAAAGTTCTATACGCACAAAGAATTACAACTTGCAACAGAGAACTTTAGCCAAGCAAATAAAATTGGGGAAGGAGGTTTCGGGCAAGTCTACAAGGTAATATCTGAAAATGCATGAGATTTAGGCGACCAAGACCCCTTCTTTGTTTTAAACACTAATTTCCTGTTGTGATATTTATTTATGGTATAATGAACTGGCTTTATATCAGTAATTGTTGACATTATGGGCCCCCTCCAATTGACAATTTTTTAAAAGCAAACATTAGCTATTGCAATTCTTCAGTATGCATAACTGTTCTCTTAAGCTGTGAAAATATAAAGTTAAACGATGAGGCATTTGTGTAATGCAATTAAATTGTCAGCTACCTAAAGTCCATTGATAAATTATGGTTTGTTTTGTAGCAAGTTTAAATTATTTAACACAGGAAACATAATGTTATGCCTTCAAAAATACTAATTCTGTAGATGAACACTTGATTGCGACCAGGGAAGGCTCAAAGATGGAACTGTGGTTGCTGTTAAGGTGCTTTCACCAGAATCAAGACAAGGGTTGCACGAATTTGTGACAGAGTTGACAGTCCTTACAAATATAGAGCATGAAAATCTGGTTACAATTTTGGGTTGTTGTGTGGAAGGAAATAATAGAATGTTGGTCTCTGGATATCTTGAAAATAATAGCCTTTCTCAAACTCTACTTGGTAATCTCTTCTCTATTGCTGAATGCTGATGTCAGATCTAGATAAAATCCTGGTTGACTTTGACTAAAGTTAAGCCTGTCAATTTACAGGTCAGAAGCAAAGTAGCATTGACTTTAGCTGGAGAACAAGAAAAAACATATGTATTGGAGTTGCAAGGGGGCTTGCTTTTCTCCATGAAGAAGTACAGCCTCGCATCGTGCATAGAGATATTAAAGCAAGCAATATTCTCCTTGACAAGTATCTGACAGCCAAGATTTCAGATTTTGGTCTGGCAAAACTTATTCCATCTAATATGACACATGTTAGCACAAGGGTTGCAGGGACACTGTGAGTTAACAGGCTCCTCCTTTTGTGTTAGTTTGTTTTTCTTGCAAAATGCATAATTGCACTAAACTTTAGAAATGTGGAATGCAATATAAATTGCTCCTGGAATTTAGGCTTCATGAAATACTTCCTCTGTTACTATTTGTTCTTGTTTGATTCATATTTTTATGCACATATTTGACCATAGATATTTTTAGTGGCTTGTTAGTAAAAGTTATAACAATTGAATTTTAATTTATTTCTCATTGAGTTGAACCAAACAAGGTCCAACGGACCCACATGGCTATTTTATCTTAATTATTGAGATAGATAAATGATTCTCTCTAATTGTGAATATCGTCAAGGTTTCATGTTTCCATATGTAAAATTGAAAAAAAACAAAATGTCATGGTGAGAGTACTAAAAGATTCTTTTTGTAAGGCATGTTCATGTCATAAGATGTGACAAAGTTTTACACTGCCGTCAATGTAAATTATTTTTTCACTCGAAACATGGAACAAGAAAGATATTCCATTTGCTAAACAAAACAAATCCATGAATACTTCTTTGATGGTTAAAATGAACTTTCTCCGTTTTTCAAAAGTTCCAACACTTTCCTTTTTGAAAGATGTCACATTAGTTGCAACAGCTCCCTTCTTGGGAAAGGTATTCAATTAATTTTTGCACCTAATTAGTTGGTTTTTTACTTCCTCTTTTTACATGTTAAAAAGTTTACCTTTTAATTTGGTTGCAACCTTTGAGAAATACAGAAAGTATATTATTATAGCTTTCTTATTTCTGATCACTGATTTGTGTTTCATTCTTCTTATCTAACATGATAATTTACCTGGATCTACCATAAAGACATGAAGTGGATTCGTAACATTTAATTCATTTAGCTTTTCTTGACCTGATATAATAATTGCTATATGCAGAGGCTATTTAGCACCTGAATATGCACTTCGCGGCCAGTTGACAAGAAAAGCTGATATTTATAGTTTTGGTGTTCTCCTTATGGAAATCGTCTGTGGTAGATGCAACAGGAATAGGCGGCTGCCTCCCGGACACCAGCATCTTCTTCAGAGGGTAATGATAATAGAATATTATATATTTGTTGTTGTGCAATATCTGTTTGTTTGTCTAGACTCTAGACTCTATCTAACTTATGATGTTGAGTATTAGCCTGAATCTAGCATCCAGAATCATTAGTGGATTTTATGGATTGTTGGGAAATTTCGTTTTTATTGATCAAATTTTGTCTGAACCGGTTGCATTGAAGGCCATGGGAAGGCAAGTATCAAGTGACACTTGCATTCCAGTGATATTGTAGATTGTCTGCCCTTCTACATTATGCTTGGACAGCATTTATAAAAGGAAAGAGATGGGGAGGAAAGGGATGGAAGAGAATTAGCGTGTAATTTCATACCAAAACATCCAACATTGGAAGGATTTGATTTACTAAGAGAACTAGAGAAGTAAAACTATCCTTCCAATTCCTTCACCTTCACTCCCTCCGTGTGTTATCCAAATAAGTGAATTTAAATTCTTTACCTTTTCTTCTCTTTCCTTTCCAAATATTTTGTTTTTGTTTTTTTATTCTTTTTTAAAAAAAAAAAACAGTGAAAGCTACCTATGGATTAGAGAGAGTATACTTGGTTTTTTTTTAGTCTGCCTTCCCGATATATATGACCAAGATTTTGAACACTGTCTTGCTTCAATTCACATGGAATTATCTCACATACTTATTGGCTCAAACCTCATGCAGGCATGGAGAATGCTTGAAAGAGAGGCACTTGTAGAGTTGGTCGATGAAGCATTTAGAGAAGATCTTGATATTGAGGAGGCCAGTCGATTCTTAAAGATTGCTCTTCTTTGCACCCAAGAAGTACCGAAACAACGACCATCGATGTCTACTGTGATTAGGATGCTTCAAGGAGAGGTAGATATTTCTAAAAGGAGCATAACACGACCAGGGCTACTTATAGAGTTGACTAATTCGAAAGAGCCAATGGACACAAAGAATACTTCATCCTTATTCTCTCCCAGCTCAGGTTCTTCTTCCTTGCCTTCAGAACAGACAAATCATACTTGTGCTACTATAACCTTCACATCCATAAGTGAGCGGGTTGACCAAGAATAACAGGTAGAATTTGCTTTTTATTCTTGCTATATCTTTCACCCTTTTTGCCCTTTGTAGATATAAACAGTAACCACACTCTTTTGGAGAGCGTAAATGTAAAGCGATAGAAAGATGTCAAAATTGTCAATTCAACTTGATTGATAATTGAAATGGCATACCTATTTTTTGAATTCTTTGTAGCAACCTCATCGATACGAACACATACATTTTCTTTGATATTGTTTACTTCATCTTAGACCTTTATCTAAAGGGTTTTGCTTTCGTTTATTGTCTGAGTTCTTGCACGACTTCTTTTTCTTTTCATATTTTACTTCTTGTTCTGTCTTTGTGTTTTTCTAGTTATTGGGCTAAAATTTCCCTTCTTTTATTTACTACTGAATTGGTGTATAGGGAATAAATACAAATCTATTATACTCCGTACACAAGAAAAGAATGATAATAAAGAAAGACCACGGAGAGTAGGATGTAGGAATATTATTTATAAAAAAGGGTGACTATGTTTCAAGGAAAATGTAATTAAGTATTGAAAAAACCTCAGCAAAAGGGCACCTTGGTAATTATCGATACAGTCCTTATCAGCTATTGCAGATCATTTGTTTTGTTATGGCTGATCGACGCTGATGTCTTGGTTTTGAAGTTGTAGTATGCTTCTGACTCTTTATCTTGATTAGCAGTATGATCGACTCGATCCCTACCACACTGCTGAAGCCACTAATTTTAAAAGACACGCACAAGGTCTGATTCTCTGATGTAATCATGGAGTTCTTATGAGAATACTGCATTATCAATAATTAACCCTTGAAGACTTCACTTTCAGAAAAATAAATCATTTATTTCTGTTAAAATTGGGCTGCTTCTCATTTATTCTATTTCTTATAGGAGGGATAGACATTAATAAAAAAAAAATTAATCGTAAATGGTAAAACATAAACTAAATGACATATTGTGAATGGAAAGTACAAAGTAGGTAAGGGTGGTTATAAAGAGATGGGGGGCAATGTCAATGGATGTTCTTCATCATACTAGTATGGAGTTGAGTTTCTGATTTGTGTCAAAATTTAAGGATATTAAAATCTAAGACAAAGGAACAAAACAAGGATTTCTAAGCAAATAATCAATTTCTACCTTGATTATTTTCAGGTTTCATCTCCTCTTAGTGTTTCATCATAAGTGTCTTACTTTGCTTCTACTGGTATCTGCTTCCAAAGTTACTTATAGTCTATTGAAACTCGATATATCTCCGTCAAAAGAAAACCGAGGGACGAAAGGGGTAACAGTTAAAGAGTTCAAATTACTACTGCTCAGATCAGCTACACAGTTCTTCTAGGAGAAGATTCTGATTTTGATCTGGCACCAATATTCATGGGATCTTTCTTTCCATTAATCCAAGATTTATAAGATCATCTATGTTATTTCTGCTTTGTTGCTTCTGTTCATCAAGCTTCAGGCTAGTTAATTGTGAAAAAAGAGAGGATGCATACATGAGCCGATTTGTGCTTAGTAGCTTGAAAGTTGAAACTGTGGTTTTATTACTGTTGCAACCTTCTCCAACCGACCAACCCGTAATGATGTCAGTCTTAGGATGATGATTGTCATGGGGTTTGGTTGATTGCACAGAACAGTGTATATTGAAGGAGAATCCCTGGAACAGGAATTTAAGAAATATGAAAGAGAAATTACTGCTTAATGATAGATATAATGTTTTATTGCTTATCCTTGGAAAAAAGAACATGTCCTCACAAAGAATTTGAGATAATATATACTCGTATATTTTTTTTTGGCAGAAAATTAAAGCTTTAGAAAGTTTAGTTAGAATAAGGAATGGCGGTAAGAAATGAATGCAAAGGAACATTTCCTTAAATCTGTAACTAATCTCTACTTCTGTAGCATCTGTACCATAGAATTAGAAAAGATAGTATCCTGTAGCCAAGTATGAAACCCAACATTACTGCTAGATAAGTCCACCTCTGTGATTCTTCGAGCCCTTGCTGTCGTATAAAATCTACTCCATACAAGCTACATCCACCTATATCTTTCTGTATGCATCTTGTCTTCCCTTGCTCTCCTCCGTATTCGTTGATCATGAAACACTCAAATGGATATTTGAACAAGCTCAGATAGTGCATGAATTTCCAGTATTTAGGTATCCTGTCTTTGTCGATGAAGTATCCGGAGAATAGGAAAAATGACCCCATTAGCCCTGCTATAACTGATGTGCCCATGATGAAATTTGGAACCAAAGCACTGAAACAAGCAACAAATGAGTTTGACATCATCACCACCATCCATACGATCAGGGAGAAGTACAGAAAAGCACCGAAATCTCCTCGTAGACCAACTAGCCAATACACCGGTGTTGAATAGAGTAGGCTTATGGTTAGAAGAAAGGGAAGAAAGACAAGGGTATTAGCTAAAACATAGGAACAAACCCGGTAAGCCCCTCTTGATGTTTCTCTCATTAGTATTCTCCTCTCTTGCAAGAAAATTGGCAAGCCTTCAGTTGTTGAAGAAAGCAAGAAAGTGAGGGTAAAAGCGAAGAGCCCTAGTCGGGTTTGTAGCTCTAATTGCCCTCCCTTTTCTTCCTTTTTCAAGTAAATTGTCCCTAGTACCAAACCGGCTATAATGGCTTGAATGATTCTTCCTGCAAAAAGTTGCTTTGTTCTAAATATATTTTTGCAAAATCTTTCCCCAAGGATTACTACTTCTCGATATCGGGAGTTTGGGTAAGCCTCACTCTTCCTTAAGAAGGATATAGGATTCAGGTATCTTGCCTTTGGCTTCTCCTCGATTTCTCTATGTCTTCTCTTATCAACTGAGGATTGTATCCCCACAGCCAAGGTGCTCACAACATCAATTGAGAACTCAAGCACGTTAACATGTGGAGGAATGTGGTGGCCCACAACTCGAAGTTTCCTCTCGAGTAGGCTCAAAGGACCATTATGGAGGACGAGGCCATCTGAGAGCAGAATAACGCGATCAAGCAACTCTAGGATTCGAGAACCAGGCTGATGAATGGTTATTACTATTGTCTTGCCTTGTTTGATTGTCATTGTTTTAAGCATTGACATGATATGAAGGGCTGAAACTGAATCCAGCCCTGAAGTTGGCTCATCTATGAGCAAAACAGCAGGGTCGTGTACTAGCTCAACTCCAATAGATACCCTGCGTTTTTCCCCGCCAGAAATCCCATGATCATGACCCCCACCAACCCTTGATCTCGCTGCTTGTTCCAACCCTAACTCTTTCATCAGCTGTCTCACCCTCTGAACTGCTCCTTTTCGCTCTCCTGGTAACCGTAAAAGGGCACTATAGATGAGTGTTTCTTCAACCGTAAGCAGTGGAAACAGTGCGTCTTCTTGTGTAACATGCCCTGATACCCTCCTAAAGGATTTCGGTTCTAAAGGGCAGCTGTTTACCAGTACTTTTCCTGCAGATATCCTGCCTGGTGGAATTTTTGCTGCAAGAATTTCTAAAAGTGTAGTTTTCCCTGCACCACTCGGCCCTGCTACTGCCGTAATCTCCCCTGGCTTCGCTTCGATATTTACATCCTGCAAAACAAGCCTCGAAGATGTTTCGTTAGTTTTACCATTAGTGAACCAGCCGAAATTGTACCCTGAGGAGTTATTGAGTTTGTATGATAGATTTTTGGTCTCAATTTTGTATGATGTGGTTCTTCGGCCTCCAGTATCTGGTGCCTTGACCGGCAGCTCCATGGAAGGCATGCAAACGAGAGCGAGAAAAAAGAAAGAAAGAGAGAATTCGGAAATGGAAGCGGAAGCAGGAAAGTAATGTTGCAGAAGAGTGAATGTCTGGGGCTCTGGGAGAGTTGAAGTGATAGAGGAGGAATAAAAAGAGGATGAGCAAACTCACCAAACCTTAGCTGTTTATCTACTTTTTCAAGGTTTCTGAAGCTAGAAAGTCCATTTTGCTGGTCTTTTGAATGAGTATTAAAGAATTCATGCAAGTTTTTCTTGTGAAACTCCTTAATGTTTTTTCAGGTGAGCTATAAATTGACCAAAAAGGGTTAGTGTTGGTTGTAGAATACATATCTTACTCCTACTTCATCAACGAGCATRAATGTTTTTCTAAAACACTTGTATAGTTGCATCTTATTTTCTAAAGAATTTGGGATTGTTGTGGAATTTTATTATATGAAAATCCTGACTTTTAGCACTTAAACGCTATTTTTCTAACCAACTTCTAAATTTACATTAAACTATCATGAAAATAACTTGTGTTTGGTGCCAGGAAATGGAGATACAATTCTTCTAATTCTTGGTGCATTAGTATAAGTATTTGATTGTTAGTTGATCCAAATATATGGTACTAACTTTATTTTGTAGAAATTTGTTTTTGTTTTTTTTTTTTTAAAAAAAAGAATAATGGTAAAAGTTGAATGTCAAAATACTTTGAATACACGGACAAGTAGTCAAGTACTTCCATGCATATTGATAGTATGAGATTTAAGCTTGGTTTAGTAGCAAGGACTCAAGGACCAAGGATAGTACCTTTCGACCTTGAGGTTAGGAGTTCGATCTCTTTAGGGCCACTTTAAGGATAACGATTTTACTAATCACCCCCCTCCCTATTCTTAAAGTGTAATATGATAATTTTCTTACTATTTTACGTATACAAATACAAGTATACAACCATAACAAAATCAAAGATACAACGTTTTGTATGATTTTATTGTACATCAATCTTAATAATGAAGATAAATGTAAAGGTAACTATAGGTAACTTTACATCAATTAAAGGTTACTCCCTGTATTATGCAATGAATGCAACACTTGATATTATTTGAGAGATGTGAAATATTCAATTGTTTACATTTATAGCGTACCAGATTGAGTATAAAATTGTTATAATCATGTATTGAGAAAGTCATTATGCTACTGTGCACTTGTTGCATTCAGAAAGTTACTATATAGTATATACCAATGTTGTTGATACTTGATATTCCGTATATACTTTGTCGGTCTTTAATAATCCTATCACTTATTATTTAAATAAGCGATTAAATTGAAGGAGGTGTGTAAATAGCTCCAAAACCTTTTTTTGTAAAAGGATTAAACTTTCAAATCAAGAAAGTGGTAAGATCTCGTTAAGGAACCACAGGACTACAACAATAACGTCTTTCATTGATTATTAGCAAATTAAACTTTCATGACCTTAGCTGTTGCGATACTTCATGATAAACTTTTAGAGTTTTTGGGAGAAATTTGAAAAGTCTACTCCATCTCTATATGCTTTTTATAACAAATTAATGAATTCATAATTAGTTGTTGATTCATGATTATCATAATTTTAAAACTTTTATATTATCTCCACAAATCTTATTTTTAATCCCTTTGATTTGCTACTATACTTTTACGCTTCATGATGTAGATCCATGACAATTAGACCCCGGTAAAATGATTGGTAAATAGGGTTTTGTTTCGACCCACCTACAACTGGGCCAGACCCAATGAATAATTACAGAAAGACCATTATAAACTGCGTTGACTGGTCAACAGAAGGTGGCTTCTTGGAGAAGCAGTCTAACAGAATTTGGTTAAGAAGTCTTCTAGATCCTTCTGACTATTAGCCAAATTACGATCTTGCCCTCACTTTGCCTATAAATAGGATTGAGGACCACAAGATCAGGGGATCAACTTTTGAGATTTCCAACACCAGTACACACACACTCTCTCAAAACACTCTCTTTCTTACCTTTTTCTCTCTCCTTCCTTTGGTGACTTAAGCATCGGAGGTGGTTCCCAGGGCGCAAACCCCTGGGCCCTCTGACTGCTTTCTCTCTCTCTCTCTCCTCAGGAAACCTGACGCACATCTCCGGCGTGTTTCCGGCGAATTTCCAGGCGAAGCAATCAAGAACTGACAAACAAGATTTAGATTCCCTATTTTTAGTTTCTAGGTTTTCGAGACTTTGAACAGGTTTAATTTAGAGTATAGAGTTTTAACTTTTTATTTAGAAGAGTTAACTACAAATTTTACTACAGTACTTTGTTTTTCACAAAAATGTGTTTGGTAAAACTTAACTAATTGCTAAAACCTTATTCTCTTTTACTAGATCGTGCCGGTGCTTAAAGCACCGGATGTTGATTACAATGTATTTTCACCAATGTTCATTGTTACCGTAACTCATATTTAGTATAATTTCTTTTTAAAAATATAAGAGAATTTTGTACGTAGTCGTATATTAATCCGATGGAAAAAAGAGTTTCAATAATCACCTAAAAGCAATCTTTTTCAATAACTAAGATAGATAAATAAACTGACTTTTCGTGTAAAATCTTAAATAAACTTACTTGTCGTGTAAAATCTTTTGAATGACAAACCTAGAGTAACAAATTACGGATAAAAGCAGTTGGTTTTTTTTAGATTTGGAGTTTTTTTAAAAAAAATTTAAAAATAAAATAAAAAATTTTGATGATAAAAATTTAAATGAAATAAAATATTGAGAGTTAATGAGAAGGCTCCATTTATAGATTGGAGGCCTCTCAACAAAACACACTTCTCTTTTAGAATGTGCAATGCTACACTACTGCTACTGCAGCGGCTGATTACCATGTATGTTATGGCAATTTAATTGTTACATAATTAATATATTTCGTATAATCTAGAGTTTGTCGGTGCAACAACAACGGATTATAAAAATTATACTACGGAATATGACGAAAAATTCTAACTTTGCACCGGTTCATTATAATGTATTTTCCAATAATAAAGTGTTACTTTAACTTACACTTTGTATTTTGTAAATTATATATTTAAGTATTATACTAATCCGCGTTGAAATGGTAGTATTTATATTTTTATTAATATCATTCACGGGAAAATTTTGTATTCTTATTATAATTTGGTTAGAAAACTAAAAAATATATTATTGTTAATTATGAAATTTAAAGTGTGAAGTGGGTTTTAATATTATAGTAGGAGCGGGTAAACAAAGGAAAAAATTGACTTGAATTATGGGAGGAATAGGAAAGATTAGAGCAAGATCCACTTTAAAATATTTGCATGGGTTAGAGCGGTTAACACGTACTTTTTTTATTATTATTTATAGGATTCTTTTTGTCAATTTTTATTTTATTTTTTAGTGAGATTAAATGAGGAGCCAGCATTTGGAGTTTTGAGCCCTCACATGAAAAGAGATATTTCTATTAATATATAGATAGATTGGTGTAAAATGACATTTATGTACATGTTTAATCATGTACTTCGTATTACTATTATACTTGTGATGGGTCAATAAGTCATTTCTTTTTTTCCTCTCCAATCAAATCCTCTAAAGAAAAGGCTACTAATAGGAGCGTTTTGATTTTAAGAGTTTTCACGCCAAATCCCTCTCTTAAAACTCTCCTTACCAAACACTCCTATTAGAGCTTTCCTAAAGTTTTATTTATGGTTGATAATTGTCAATGTTTTGTCTTATCTATATTATATAAGGGGAAGAGGAAGCAATGATGTCCCTCCTAAATTATTATACTACCCATGCTTATATAAAAAAGGGTTCTTTTATATTTTTTTAATAACCACCTTTTATAAGAGGGGTATTGTGTCACAAACTACATTTTTTAAGATTAATAGTCCAAAATCACCTTTTATATATAATACCTATATGTGTTGACCACCACCTTCTCGCCGGATTCTGGCGTTGACTTGCACGTACAAGTCAAGTGACCCACTAAAACTTTTTAAAAATTATTTTTCCTTTTTTTGCCTTAATTTACCCCCCCCCCCCCTAACACACACAACAACACCTTCATTTCTTTACATTCCTCTCTCTTTTGCTCAATGTTTCCTTCACTACATCTTCTTCTTCATCATCAAAATCAATCACTATTCATTTCAATTTCATCCTTCCTTCTCTACTTTAGTTATCATCATCTATTTGAGCTTTAACAATGACACATCCTTCTAATACAACACTTAGAAAGATGTTAATTGATCACATCACTCCCGTAGTTGTGGTGCTTTCTACTCCTCTCGTTGAACAAACTTGTCTTAGTTTCGTCGAATTCTGCTCTCTCCTTTCTCCTCTTTCGAGAACATCGACCATAGTTGGCTCTTGCTTGCATTAGAGTCTCGCAATGTGCATTTTTTAGATTATTACTTAAAAATTCAATCAATCATTCAATATATGGTGGAGTTTTTTTTTTGGGTGGGGTCGGGGGGGAGGGAGGAAGAATTAAGGGGATAAAAAGGAAAAATGAAACAAATAAGGAGTTTAGGTGGGGTTTTTTATTTTTTATAAAAGGTGGTTATTGAAAAATAACCCTAAAAAAGCAACAAATAAACATTCCTGAAAGCACAACGATTATGTCAATATATTAAGGATATTTAAATACCTGGTTTCAGGGTGAATTTGAAAATAAATCCCTATTTTCACAAATATTTTACTTAAATACTTAGTTTTTTCACTTTCTTTGAAAATCAATACCTAGTTTTAGGGTGAGAATCTCGTTAGGAGGTACCGATTTTCAAAGCAAGTGGGAACACAAGGAATTTATTTTCAATAATCACGAAATTATGTATTTATTTTCAAATTCACCTTGAAACTAGGTATTTAAAACCAATTTTTCCATATATTAATTTACTTACAAAAGTTATAGTAATCACAATAAGACAATTTCTTAAAATGGAAATTTATAATCAACAATTGCAATTCAAAAAATAGTCAAGCTAAAACCATAAAATTGACTTATAAATAAACACGTCGTATTACTAAATAAAATTAACAAATCTAATGTTGTTGTACGCATAGCGTGCATTGAAGAGCTAGTAACTTTGATTGAAATTAGGTACTCCAATGTGGAATTAAAATTTCTCCTCACTTGTAGGGTGATATACGAACAATAGTTTTGAGTGCATATTATAGGTTGATATATTAAAGGTATGTGTTGTTCACTTTATATTTACTTATTGGGAAATTCTATATGATAGCATCGATGTTTCACTTTTTACACACGGTGACAACTTAATTTTTTGTATTCTACATAGTAGCCCTAAGGTTTTGTTACACATCGTTGCCTCAAGGCTTGCCTTTTGTTTTTTTTATATATATGATGACAACTAATTAAGGCTAGCCTAACCCTAAGTACCCTCAACCACCTAACCACTCCACAAAGACAAACCACCACCACCACCACCACCGTTCTCTCTCCTCAACAGCCCCCACCACCGCAGGCAGCCCCCACCAACGCCGCAACCCAACAACCCACATTGCCATCGCACCGCCTCACCACGCAACACCACCACTGCATGTCTCACTTAGTAGTAGCAAACCCATGTCGCCATCATACCAACTCACCGTTTTGTACCCGCCACTGCATCGTGTAGTTGGTCGAACCACAACCACAATCCATGAAGTTGACCAACCCATGAATTTGGGGAATTCGATTTGGTGTTTTTATGGTATTTGATTTTGACGTTTTTTAGAAAATTAATTTGGGGATTTTAGGGGAAATCGGTTTGGGTGGCTGAGGTGGATGGGTGGTGAGTTCGCAAGTGTGTAAGTGGCAGCGGTTGGTGGGTGGTGCGGTTCGGTTAGTGCTGTTGTAGAGCGATGGTAAAAGGGGTTACGTGGTGAGGTGGAGGGATAGCGGCGTGGGTTTATGGGTAGTGGCAGCGGTAGGGGTTGCTTGCGGTGGTGGGGCTATTGAGGAAAGATTAAGTTGGTGAGGGTTTGGCTTGGTGAAGTGGTTAGATGGTTAGTTAAGGTCAGAGTGTTTAGGGTTAGGTTAGCCTTAATTAGTTTTCACCATGTGTAAAAAGTAAACCTCAAGGCCACAATGTGTAGTTTACAAAACCTCAAGACCACTCTGTAGAATACG
The DNA here is from genome assembly GCA_008642245.1 of Bassia scoparia. Taxonomy (NCBI): domain Eukaryota; kingdom Viridiplantae; phylum Streptophyta; class Magnoliopsida; order Caryophyllales; family Amaranthaceae; genus Bassia; species Bassia scoparia. The sequence goes on from SNQN01001440.1 coordinate 68,139, forward strand.
AAAAAGTTAAGTTGTCAACATGTGTAAAAAGTTACCTACCTCGAATTCGATGCTGCCATATAAAATTTCCCTTACTTATTATTTAAACTTTTCTAAACTTGTGTTTGTGAGAGTGAAATATAATAAGTTGAAATTTTTTGTTCTTTTCAACTTATTTTTTTATTATTTAAACTTAATAGAATTTATCTAAAAAGAAGTTGAGCAAAACAGACCTAAAATAATCATTCAACTCCACTTGAAATATACATATGACATCCATACCTCATATTTTCTCCCCCCATCCCCATCCTCATGGCTTGCCCGAAAACTCTCCCTATTCTCGTTACAAACATTGGAAATAGACAAATACGAAACTAGATCTAAAATTACAAGAGCATTTTTTGCTCCAACTCTGATAATTTCTCTATTGGTGATTGGCTGCGCTGTCACTATTTTTGACGTCATAGGGTCTTCCCATTTGCAACAATCTGATGTATAACTTTAAAGGTGAGAAAATAATCATCTTCTCCAGTGTGCCACAACAAACCCGTTCTATTTCCTCTATGCACTCAACTTGAAAACTAAAACCTAACATCTACTAAAACCTAACATCTTTCATGGAGGCCACAAACTAAGGACTAGAACAACCCTATACCAGGGGAGTAACTCCAACACAAATTACAGAGGATTTTATTTGACAATGAAACACAAAAACTAGAACATATAAATACATATATATAAAATAAGAGGTTTGGGACTTACCATGGATTATGGCTTCGAAAGAAATTTTTGAGGAGTGTGAGGGAAGAAATGTTGTTTTTTTTCCTAGTGAGAAGTTAAAGAGCGACAATTATAAATTTTTGCTCCAAAAGAATGAAAGTTGAAGGGAATGAAAAGTCTAGAAGACTGTTATAAGACCATTATTTCTTTATGGTACAAAATGTTGAACCTCTAAGAGGCGACATATATTCAAAAGGTACTTATGTGACTTTGTCTTACTTGAATTTGATTAAACACTAATTATTTGTACATCTGTGATTTTGTATTACATTGAAATTTGGAGGGAGTTTCACAAAAAGTCCAAAACCCGCGATAAAAAAAATGGTAAAATCGATCATTAGGGAATGGGAGGAGTATTTGTCAAATCATCATACAAATTAATCAATAAAGAGAAACCATTTTAAAAAAATCAGGTGATGAAAAATTCACAACTACTCCAAAAGTACTAAAAAAAATTGCAAAAGGATAATGCCCTCATTGCAACAAAAACCCTCATCTAATCCCTCATTCTATCCTCTTTGTTTCTCCTTCATTTTTGAGTTTGACAATTTCTCTCTCTTCTAGGATTTCCCATCCTGCTTCAATTTTCATCAATGGCGGCTCCACGAATCCTTTCTCTCTCRAAAACCATCTTCACAACCACAAAAAAACAAACCTACACTTCCTCCCTCACTCGCTCTTTCTCCTCTACTACTTCCAAATCAACCCTCACCTAAAGTGAATTGTCACGATTTTGATCGGATGAATTATCATCCTCCTGATTTACACTCCTTTGAGTGGATCTCATAGGGGTCATGGTTGAGAAGTAACTTATGCAGCACAAGCTTTCTCTCCCATTGTGGTTGCCATTAAACCTAATTAAGGTGATTTTGCACTTCACCAACAAGTCAACCGCCCAATATTATTTTTGGTTCGGTAGGGGGCTGCCCCTCTGGTTATTGATTATAAAGATAATTTCGGTAACGTAAAATGGCTCCTAAGATCATATACGAAGGCTAAAGAAAGTATTGAATGTAGGAAATTAAACCTAGAGTGAAATGTAACTGAAATTTAGGACAAACAATATTGGAAAGATACAAATTAAATAAAAGTCTTCCATTAAAATAGTAACGATGGAGTCAGACTACAATTGCATTTACAAGGAAGGATGATTACCTCCAGGTTGATACAATTGGGAAATAGAGTAACTAACTATTGATCCATGAGAATGAACTATGCTATGTTAACCTACGCTATACTAAACTAAACTATACTTGGCTACTAAGCCAAATGCAACTAAGGAAAGTAGTAAATGCGAAAGAAGATAGATTGTTTGATGTGTTGTGTTGTGTCGTGTTTCTTGATCCGACTCTCTCTAATTATAGGCTTAAGTGGTGAGATCGTGGGATGACAGTTGTAGGCGGTTTCTTTTTACTATAGTAGTTATTGGGCGCTTCTCCAGTTTGAATACATTTCATTTCCCTCCAACCTTCTGTTTGAACGTGTACTGGGCTTCTCCTTTTGGCTTTCTCTAATGGGTCGTCTCCTAAATTTCTCTTCCTAGCTCTTGTGTTGTATCGCCAGGCTGAGATCTTCTTGATGTGTTTGTATCTTGGGTCAATATTAGTCAACTAAATATTTTTAGGGTTTTTTTAAGGTATACCCTTGGAGTATTGCGTTTTCCAAGGGCTACCCATGTCTTTCAGAACTTCTAAGGGATACCCCTAAGCTCATAACCATTTATTAGCTATACCCTCCCCTAATTTAACGGTTAATCATAGTTAACTTTAAGAATAATAATTTAAAAAAAAAACCCCCTAAAACCCCCTCCCTCCTTTCACATCCCTCACAACCACCCACCACCACTAAACCACAACCAAACACAACCACCACCAAATTCAACAAACTCCAATCACCACCACCATCAATCCTTTACCAACTCCAGTCACGACCACCATCAATCCAAAAATAATTTTTCTATAAACCCCCAAATTGATTTATCTAGAAAGAACTAAAGTGGGAGGTTTTGGTTCTGATGTGAGGTGTCACAAAATGGTGGTGTTGGGTGTGAATTGATGGTGTCGGGTGCAAATTAAATTGGTGATGCGAGTTGTTGTGGTGATGCGAGGTGTGAAATGATGATGTGCGAATTAGGGTAAGGTGGTGCTAGTTTTTGTGGGGGCGTAAATTGGTCGTGCGAGATGGTGGTAGTGTGAATCGAAATAGGTGTAGTTTGCTGGCTTGAGTTTTGTTGTCGATGGTGTTTGGAAGGGTTAGTGGTGAGTGGGTGGCTAGGGTTTGTAGGATGTGGGCGTTGGGGTGGAGGTTTACTTGAGGGGTTAGGGTCGTGGTTTGATGCGATGGGTAAGGTTGGTCTCGGGGATGGTGGTGGCTAGTGGATTTGAGGGAGGACATCCGCTGGTGGGTTATAGCTAGCAGTGGGTTTGGAGGGGTTAGTGGTGAGTGGGTGGTTGTGAGGGAGGAGGTTTGGGTTTTTTTTTAAGGGATTTTTCCCCATATACCCCTGACTTTAAGCCTAATAACTCATATACCCCCGTGTTTTTAGAAACGCCTCATATACCCCTGACATCAGATATAATAGCCTAAATACCCTTACTCTAACAGAAAAGCTAACACCGTTAGTTTTTAACTCATTTAAGTTTTAATTCAACATAATTAGCTCCTAATCTATTCTCTCTCCCTCGTTCTTCTACATGCATGTCTTCTCTTTCCTCCTTCCTCTACCTCATCCACAATGCTCTCCAACCTTCCTTACTACTTCTTCGATTTTCAAGCTTTATTTCGCCAACAATGAAATCAAACATAATAGCTTCAATTAATTGATGAATTTCGCAGCCATCAAAATTGAACAATAAAAAAGAGGGGAAGAATACCTTAAAAAAACCAAAACCCAAACAACAACAAATTGAACAATGGAGGAGAGAGATGAGATTATGGGTTAAAATTGATTTAAATAGTTCAAATTCAGATAGATGAAGTTCAAAGACATTACTGTTAGGGGCAATCCAATCAATGTAATTACATATTAGCTCTCATTATTTTCAAGTTTCAGATGCCTCAGTCAACTCAGAAATCAGAATAAATGCAAATGTAAGATACTATCTGTAATGGTAAGATATTCGCTACATTATTAGCACACATAGAACAGTAAATTGAATAATTTATTTGAAATTTAACGATTATTACCCCTGGAATTCCAATTTCAATGGCATTACAAATTTATATAAGAGAAGATATTATTGGTCTAAAAAATTAAACTAGTACTAAAAAAACCAAAACAAGTTGTTAATTATTGAGTCAAGGACCGAAGAAGTGAAGAACTAAGCATGCTTATGAAAAACTCGGATGACTGCAAATCTGCAATAATACTATCTACTGCAAATCGGATAACAATCGATCCCACGAACTTGAATTCCAAGCAGAGAATCACAAATTCACGAAATCACAAGGTGTGGTGCTTGGCTCATAACTTGATTTCCAAGCAGAGAATTACAAATTCCAAGCAGAGAATCACGATATTCGCGAATTCATGGTGGTGGGTGTGGGTAATTGTTGTTAGGTGTGGTTTGAAGATGGTGGTGATGGATGGAGGATTGCGGTGAGGGTGGTGGCGATTGGAGGTRAGATGATGGATGAGAATGGGTTTGAAGAGAGAGAAATGGTGGTAGTAATGGAGGTAGGAAGGAGGAGGAYAAAGAAGGATGAAGGTTGAACAATGGAGGAGAGAGATGAGATTATGGGTTAATTAGGTTGAATTAGAGGTTAATTGGAAAAATTCCTAACGGTGTTAACTATTTAACGGTTTTTGGTCTCATTAAGGGTATTTGGGCTATTTTCTCTAATGTGAAGGGTATATGAGATGTTTCTAAAAACACGGGGGTATATGAGTTATTAGGCTTAAACTCAGGGGTATATGGGGAAATATCCATTTTTTTAATTTTTTGTTTTAGTTTAACTAAGGTTAGTTTTTTAACTGGGGAAGGATATAGCTACTAAATGATTATGATTTCAGGGGTATCCCTTGGAAGTTTTAAAAGGCACAGGTAGCCATTAGAATATGCAATACTTCAAGGGTATACCTTAGAAAAATCCATATTTTTAATCATTAACAAGCACATTTTTTAAGGAAGAGATTAAGGGTAAAAACGAATAAATTAGATAAAATAATTTTAATACTAGAAACTTATAATATCATTCTTGTTTGTGATAAAATTATTTTACCGAAATTACTCGTTTACACCCTTAAATTCAAATATATTGGAAAGAATATATATATTTAATTTTGATGAAGGACAAATTCAAATTTGATGAAGTGACAATTAAACTATTGAATGGACAAATTCAATTTTCATGAAGTGAAAATTAAACTATTGAATGGACAAATTCATTTTTCTTGTCATTCATGTCGTTTATAAGAAATTTAACATAATGATAACCTAGAAATATGTGGATTTTATCCTAGGGATATAATGATATTTTAATATTTATAGGTTGTTTTATTTTGTTGAGTATTATTTTGTTCAATACAATATACTATCTTATATTAATCTAACATCTTTTTCTTAAGATACATAAATATTTTATACACTACTACAAAAAAAGCCTAAGAGACCGGTTGAAAAAGGTCAAAGAGACCGCAAAACAACTGATCTCTAGTTGATAGGGCTCTCAGGGTAAGAGACCGGTTTATTTTTGCGATCTGTTATACTGAGCAAAGAGACCGATGCTTAGAAAAACCGGTCTTTTTAGTTAGAAGGATAAGAGACCGAATCTGACTAACTAACCGATCTCTTATATAATTAATCATGATTATTTTTTTACATCAAAGAGACCCGATTTGATGCACAATTGATCTCTTTGATTATTTTATTAACTAAAAAAAAGTACAGCAGATGGGAGGTCCCACCTACTGTACTTTAAAGAAAGAATAATAAATACGAATGTAATACATACATACGAACAAAGCAATATTTCTAACAAAGCAACATTTCTAACAAAGCAATACATACTAACTACATAGTTACATAATACATACATATTATTTAGAATTTTTAGAAATACATACTAATACATGACACTACTTAGAAAAAATATAACTTCTCTAAACAGCAGCCGCGCCGCTAAGTCAACCCGTTGCACCGCTACATCTGTCCGCTGCGCCACCACCGACTGCCCACCGCGCCGCCACCTGCATCGCCTCTCAAGCGCACAAATGAAACTATAAAAACAAAAATCCCAGAAAAAAATAATAAATTGCAATTACTAACTACTAAATCTAGTAAGACAAAATCAATCTCATCCACCCACCCAGAAAACACCCAAAAAATTGCTTCAATATACTCCCTCTGATCTTCTCACACAATCCATAAAAATCCCAAAAATAATAATAATAATAAAAACAACGAAGTACTCAGATCCGAAATTAACTATAATGAAATCCCATCGAATTGGAAAAGAAATGCAATAATCAAAAAGCAAATGCAATAAAGGAAATCAAAATCCCAAAAATAATAACAAAAACATAAAAAGTCAATCAATCAATCAATCAATCATAGCCTTCATCCCATATGTGGGGTCGGCTAACATGAACCAAATGTGATTATTCCGGGAGGTCATCCACATAAATTTTCCTCCTCCACTCCCTCCGATCGAGAGCCTCACTCTCTTGCAAATCCAACTGCTTCAGATCTTTTCTAACTCCTTCKCYCCAAGTCATTTTTGGTCTCCCTCTACCTCGTTTAAAATCCCCTTGATCCCACTCTTCCACTCTTCGCACCGYTGCCKCCTGAGGTCTCCGTCTTACATGCCCAAACCAACGCAAGCMYTTTTCCCTTAACTTGCTTGCAATATCTGCAACACCAACTTTCTGGCGGATAACTTCATTTCTTATTCGATCTCGTAGAGTGTTCCCGCACATCCATCTTAACATCCYCATCTRGGTGACCCCAACCTTTTGAAKATGCTCRTTCTTGGAGGCCCAACATTCCGTACCATAAAGCAAAACTGGTCTTATAGCAGTCRTGTAAAATTTTCCCTTCAGCTTTAAAGGGATGCTTCGATCGCATAACACTCCTGTAGCCGCTCTCRARTTAACCCACCKRGARTTAATCCTATGAGCCACATCTTGGTCAATATCCCCATTCTTTTGGATGATTGACCCAAGATACTTAAAGCAATCACTCATGGTCAAGTCCTTTCCGTCCAACCTCACCACTCCATCATTGGTCCCCACTTGAGANTTAAATCCTCGAGATTCCAACCTTTGTCTCCATTGCTCCAACTTAGCATTAACCCCAGTTCTAGTTTCATCCACCAATACAATATCATCTGCAGACTAAAATTGGCATTAACCCCAGTTCTAGAAACATAAAAAGTGAAAACCAAAAATCCCAGAAACGAATACTAAAATTGAAAAGCAAACATTTTTGAAGAAATCGAGTGAAAATCCCAAAAATCAAACAAAAAGTTCCCAAATAATAAAAAAAAATCGAAAAACCCTAAAGAAAATTGAAAATTGAAAACCCCATTATCATCGGAAAAACCAAAAAAATAAACAAAAAATGGAGAATATTAATAAACAACAAACAAAGATCTAAAACACAAACTAGTAAAATCATAATCGAAAACCTTGAAGAAATCGAAAAACAAACATACCAGAGGCAATTGGGAATATATAAAGAAACTCGAAAACTAGAAGAAAATCCAAAAAAATTGAAAAACTAGAAGAAAATCGAAAAAAAAACCAGAAGAAAATCCAAAAAATTCGTAAAATCAGAAGAAACTAATAAAAAAAAACTCAAAAACAAAAATCGAAAAAACCTAAAAATCAAAATCGAAAAACCTTGAAAACAAAACTCACAGATGAAAAAATCGAAAACCCACAGATGAAAAAATCGAAAACAAAACTCACAGATTTATACACAAATGTAAATAGAATATACAATAAATAGAAATTTACCAATGAAAAACAAACATAGCCTCTTGATCGAACATCAACAAACTAAAATCAAAAAAATTACCGGCCTTTGAATTAATTAAGAGCAACGAGAATGAATCAACGAGTAAATTCACGATCTTTAGTAGCTAAAAGCGACGCTAATCTTGAAGGATTTTAAAATCATAAGATGTGAATTGAAGGTGGGAGAGAGGAAAGAGGACAGAGGAGAGAGGAAAGAGAAGAAGAGGAGTTTGAAATGAAAAATGAGGAGAGATGAGGGTTTTCGGTTGGTTTGCCTGAATAAATATCAACATATAGGTGTAAGTTGTACTCGATTACTCGTAATACTCAACGTAGTGGGCCTGCAATAATGTTATTAAAAAATTTATAAATTCATATAAGAGGTCGGTTTTCCTATGCCCGATTTCTTACATTGTTGTAAGAGACCGATTTTAATTAACCGGTTTCTTACATTAATTTAATAGACCGGTTGATATAACTCATCCGGTTTCTTAAAAATGGTGATTTTGCTCAATTTTGTAGTAGTGATATTTTATCTTTTTGTGAAATAATTTAGAATTTGTTTGAGAGCAAAAAAGTACGCACAAAAGTTATCGCCCAGTGTTTGCTTTATAATATAATGTAAATATAGACATAGATATACCACTACTAAAAAAACCTGAATTTAAAGACAATCGAAATGATAAACTATCCCTTCCTCTCTTTTACTCTTTACTTAGTAAGGGCAAGTCTAGGAGCGCAAGATAATCATTAGTACTCTATAAAAACAAGGAAAATTTCCAATGGTAGGTATCAGTTTTGTCGAATTCCCAATGGTAGGTACGTGTTTTATTTAATCGCAATTATAGGTATAAGTTTGTTCAAGACTCCCAACCGTGAGCATATTGACATTTTTGCTATTAATTAGAGTGGTTTATCCGTTAATTACAATAACCTTGGTTTTTTTTGTGGTTAATTCAATTCCCCTCATTTACTTTAAACCAGTTTTATATTTATTACTCCCTTTTCAATTTCTTCTTCTCCTATGTTCATACTTTCATACACATTGTTCCTCATCTTCCTTCTCTAATTTTTTTTGTTCTTCTTTCCATTCTTTTTTGTTTATATCAAAGGAGAGAGAAACCCCCATTTGTAATTTGTGTTTCTTTGCAAAAATCCTAACATTTCCAATTTCTCCTTAATCATCATCAAATCCAAATCGAAAAGAAATCTTCATTTAGCAATTGAGATTTACGAAAGAACAAATGGTGCAATCTCACGAACTAATAATCTCGGACTTCATAGCATATCCAAATGGTAGATTAGTGATCCTCTCTAAACTCATTGCAACTCTTCTCTCTCTTCACTCCTCCAATCAAGGTACTCTATTAATTGTTTCTATTGACCCTTCTCAACGCATATTACAAATTAGTTTGTTGTTTAATATTGTGGATGTAACGAATCGTTGACACATTTTTGGAAAAACTGAAAAGACAAGAAAAATATTAGGAAGGAGAAYGAGTGAATATAACAGAAAAGAAATGTTGAAGAAGAAAGGTTTAAAAAAAATAGGGAAATTGACGGTTTTAAATTAGCTTAATTAGAGGACAAACTGAGGTTAGAGTAATAACGGAAAAAACATACTTTTGATGCCTAATTAACGGKAAAATCGTCATTATGCTCACGGTTGGGAGTTTTGAACAAACTTATATCTATAATTGGCATTAAAAAACACATACCTACCATTGAGAATCGGTAAAAACTGGTACCTACCATTGGAATTTTGCCTACGAGTCCTATGAAAGTTTGTATTACCAAGTGCTTGGTTTAATTTATAGTTCCTCCAAATCGAAGCCCCTTTCTCTCTGTTCTCCTTATATAGCGCCAATTGATGGACAACGTCTCTGTGTGTGATCTCTCTGGTGTTGTGCTGCTGCTATTGTTGCCGTGTGGTTGCTCGATCTTAATATCAATGTCAGCGGTTAGCTTTTTTAAGGTATTCTTCTTCTCTCTCTCCTTCTTCCCCAATTTTGGCATTTAATTCTTTATCTCTTCCTTATTTTTCTTCCAATTTTTTTTGTTTCAATTATTTTGCTTCAATTTTTTTAAGATTTTTCTTGGAATTATTATTAAATATAGTAATAGTAACAGATAGATTGTTGAATATTAAGCAAGCATCTGATTGACAATTGAATGCATTGTTTGTATGTGTAATAGTAACAGATAGATTGTGTAATCAGAGATGTAACACAATCGCAGTGCAGGAGGATTGGGTTAGCGATATGCCAGATGAAATCCTGATACACATCCTGAGTTCCTTGACACTCACGGCCCGTTTGATTGTTGGTAGTAAATGGTGGTAATGGGAATGAATTTGTATGTAAATTTGGAAAGAAATCTCATGTTCATTCCCATGGTAATGCAATTTCAACCCAAAAACTCTAATTTTCTTCTTAAATTTCTAAAAAATTGTGTCTCCATGGAGAGGAAAACATAAATTTGAGCTAAAATTGATTGAAGTTGTGAGCAACTTAATTTCCCATAGAGATTTTAAGAGTTTTTCACTATTTAAATTACACTAAAAATTCATTACCATTTCCACCATTTACTCCCAATAACCGATTAAACGGGGCATCAAGGAAGCAATAGCTACAGGTTTCCTTTCACGGAGATGGAAAAACTTGTGGACATTCTACCCTAATATGGACTTTCAATGTTTGAAACATTTAGACTTGGGCAAACAAGCATATATGCGATGCATTGACAATATTATAGGAAAATATAGTGCTACAAACTTGCATAAATTTAGGATTGTCCATCTCGTAGAACCTCGGGTGTACTATAATTTTGATGATTGGGTTTCCTTTGCCTTAAAAGTTTAAACACAATGAATCAGAGTTTGATCTAAACGTAAACTCGAACGCTGAACCTGGTAATCCCAAGTACTATAATTATGTTTTTGGGTTGCGAAAAAGCTAATAGTTGATAGAGCATTAGGTTGGAAAACAGATGCCGCTGAATATGCTAGGAATTGCATGTTACTGTTGTTACATGATAATGAGTAGTTCCCAAGTATGTTGTGGCCTATGGCGATGCTTTAAAGCAAACTAGTTTATGACCCAGACGTTTCTCCTGGATTACTTATTGTTTTGTAATTTTGATTTGTGTAATTTAATTACGGAGTACTTAATTTCATTTGTATTTTATGGTCACTAAAAAAAAAATGTTCTTTATGGACTTGCTTGCAAATCCTTGTTTTGACAATTCAAAATTACCAAGAGTATCCTTGCTATCTGTTAGCTAATGCTACTAATTGTACTTGTTTCAAAATTATCTCATGCAATTGTAGACTTGTAGTAGTTGTCTAAAATACATGCCATGTCACTTGGAGTCGTATACCCATGTTATCTCCTACAAGTGTAGTAGTTGTGTTCGACTCCGCTAATTTTTGAAAAATTACCAAGATTTTAGCCCTAAATGAAGTGTCCAAGTATGGTACTCATATCCCGATGAAGATCCAACATGAGTACTTGAGGTAAAATGAAGAATTCAAGTGACATAGAATACACGTGATGATTGTATCTATCTCTACTCAGTGTCTCAGTGATTGAAGCAATATCGAAGTATTTTACCCCTTTAGCTTTGCTCACTTTTTACTTTCTGGGTAGAGTAAGTTTATTAGAGTATATCCTTTTAGAGTAGAGTAAGCTTATTGAAAATTTTCTATTAGATCAGAATCATCAAACCAAATAAGAAAAATTATGATTAGACCCTCAAATAAGAAAAAAATTCAGATTAGATAAAAAATAATACTAAAAATAAAAAACAAGTACAATAAGTTTAATTAAATCATATTAGAACTATAAATTTCAGATTAGGAAATTTCAAATTAGATAAGGTCAGATTAGAAAATTTCAGATCACACAAGATCAGATAAGAAAAGTTCAGATCATATTAGACCAATTCAAAAAATTTCATATCACATCAGACCAGAAAAATTCAAATGAATAAATTAAAACAGCCTAAGGGTCTGTTTAGTTTAACTACTGAAATCAACTAAAATGAACGGAACGGAGCGGAGCAGAGCTGAACTGAAGTGAACTGAACGAAATTGAAGTGGATTAATATTAATCTTGAGAATAGTATTTAACTATTTATTTTGGGATTAATAATTAACTATTATTATCAATATATTTTTGGATTAATATTTAACAATTTAAATTATGATTAATATTTAACTTTGGATTAACATTAACCTTGGGAACTATATTTCACTAGTTATATGATATATATTTGGATTAATATTTAACTATTTATCTTTGGATTAACATTTAACTCAGGAGTAATGATACTCCCTCCGTTCTTTAATGTTCATGCCACTTCTATTTTTTTTTTTCAACTATTCACAAGTAGAGGGAATCTTACAAATAACTACTAATGTATAAGAACAAATATAGTGATGTGGGATCTTGTTTGTTTTGTATTATTGCATAGTTTATCAATATTCAATCGTTATAATTTTCACAATTATATAATTAAAGATATAAACGATATAAAACATGCAGTGGGAAGCGTATGAACAATAACTGGCAGAAACATTATGGAACATAGCGAGTATATATTTGGATTAATATTTATTATTATTATATTGATTATTATCATTATCATTAATATCAAATTAGTTAGTAAATTAATAAAGTTGAACTAAACAGAATTGAACTGAAATTCAGTTGGAGTAAACAGATCCTTACTAGTATAGATTGTTGATACCACGATAATTGTAGATACCTACATTTTTCCCTAGCCCAAGAAGACTGATGATAAGACACCCCTTTACAACACACGAGCTGAATTGAGAGAGCTGGGGCCATAACAAACCTTAAAAAGGCAAGTTTTAACTACAACAGGACAATTCCCTACACAAAGCACCCTTAAAAATGATTTTTTTTATTTTCATACAATTTTAACTTATTTTAAAGTATTTTTCTAAATGTTTCTAAGCATTTTTAGCGTTTTTTTAGAATTTTCAACAATTTAATTAATATTGCGATAATTAATTAAATTATTAAAACTATTCCAAAATTCATGAAATTTTAATACAATGCACTATGTTTTAAAAGGAATTTTATGCATATTTTTCCATAATTTTTGGACTTGTATAAAAATAGTTATGAATTTCCGAAGCAAAAACATGCACTCGAGCGAATAACCCGTTCTGGAAGCTTCCGAAACCTTCTAGAAGGTGGGGCCCACTCTTATATCTCCCGAAGACAATCTAGGTTCATACTRTAGCTTCTTGGGCATGTACAATATCCAAATATATTTTTTCCGGATTTTCTTCTTATACGCATCAAGGAAATTAAGCAAGCGAATCGCACCAAAATGGCAAGCAGCCTTGGGCGCTATTACGCCCAGGTCTCTTGCTCCTCATTCTTCTTTTGCCTATAAATAAAGCACCCCAACCTTCATTTCATACACACACACACACACAAACACTTTATATGCTCGGCTTATGCCCGATTTTCCACTCTTTCTCTCTAAAAACTCTCTCAATTACTCTCTCTCACATTCAAATTCACACAAATTGTTTTGCAATTCTTAAACACAATTAAACACATTTCGAATACAAATTCACATTCATTCATATATCCAATTGGGTTCATTCATATATCCAATTGGGTTCTTGGTTCATTTTGAGTTCGATTTGGGTTTGTTCGTGTTCGTATGAGTGCGCGAGGGTCCCTAGCATTGTTCTCAATCATTTGCGCAGTGTTGTAAGGTTAATATGAGGCCAATGTCTCAACTTCTCAATCTCCTTTTGCATGCTTGTTAGAAATTCGACTTTCTATGAAATTAGCATGTAATATTGACTTAACAACTATGATATGAATTAAAATCGATCTTAGGCTTAACATTAATTCTTGTTGAATACTTGCATGCTTGCAAATCACACCATTATTATGTCTCAAACGAGACCGGAAAATTATATGTTCTCACACCTAATAAGACTAATTGTTGGACAAATTGACTTTTAGCCACCTTGAATATGGATCTAAAAAACACTTGTCGCAACAACAAGTTAGTCCTATATGCATATATTTCTGTTAAACAATCCGCCTAGTAATTTGCATGCTTAGGGTTAAAATAGAAATATGTTTGTTAGTGGTTGTCTTTTGACAATGGACTCACAATGACCGAGTAGCGGCCGCTAGACGCGGGGGGTGTTGTGCACTACTTCACCCTTACCCTTGTCTCCTAATCTAGACCATTGGTGCACTACCAAACATGGAGTCCTTCACCTTGCTTTATGCAATCATAGGCAAGACTTAAATCGGGTTCCGCAACTTTCCGAAAGAAGTGCGGTGGCGACTTCCTCTACTCATTTTGAGTATAAACACACAACTCCAGGCATATTCACACTATGCAAAAGCAAGAATTTAATTCTAGTAAAATTCGAGTCATCAACTAATTGTACCCCCCCGGAGTAGAGGGATCGAACCCATTACGGCCCGGTGACGCCCGTACAMTTTTTGGCGACTCCGCTGGGGAATTCACTAAAGCTATTATCTTTAGTGATGTGTGGATAATACTCAAAATATCATGCGAATTCAGCGTCTTAAAGACGACATGTGTAAGGCATCCTGCATTACGCGGTACTTAGGTCGTTGGCACTTAGTATTCATTTTTTAGGCAACATGTCTCGTATAAGTTGATTCTACACTTAAGACAAGAGGGGGGGGGGGGGGATCGCTTAAGATTGGCGCTGGTGCACTAGCTATGTAATCAATTCTTAAGCTTGATGCCCATCCCCACCATGACGCGCGACTGCGTGCCCTACATAGCTGTAATGGTTTAGACCTTCTTTGACCATCATAGTAGGCTGGATGTGTTAAGGACCGTTCTAGGCTTAGTCATGGGATCCTCTTGGACACCCGGACAGACCAGTTCGAAAACGTAGCAACAAGCTCTAGGTGGCTGGACTGTTTCTTTTTTATTTTGCATATAGGGCTCCTACTAGTGTGACGACGTGCTATGTGTTTTTAGCTAAGTAAGGACCTTAGCTTTGCAAGCTAAAAACAACAAACGAGTCTTGTGCGAGTCATGTAACAGTCTCATATAGCAACTGATTATTCTTTAGGCGTCGTAATGTCAAAATGGTTGTAAATTAGAATCATTTAGGCTTTACGTCTTTTGCATTACATTATTGTAAACGAGCGCCAAAACTCGTGATTCGCCTTAAAAAAATGAATTTTTTTTGACAAAACTTAAAATAAAAAACGAAAAAAACTTCAAAAAAAATGAGAAAAAAATTGAAAATAAATAAAGGCAAAAGGCGAATTTCGGCGTTCTTGCATTTTCAATTTGAGTCAAGTTCATAGGCAAGGAATGATCACTATTAGACCATGCATTGAGTATAGTCAAGGAAGAAAGTCATGCGTTGTTTTCTAAAAATRGAGTCTAATACATTCTCATACAGGATAGAGTCATCTACACGGAAACCTCGTAGGTCGATAAGGCTAGCTCGTGAGGTAGCGCTAGTCCCTATTCCTTTGCCCAAAAGGATCGTTCAACATCCCAAGTCTAGGTCCTCCAAATGGGTAAAGAAAGCAACACCACTTGTGTACGGGCGTCGGGGCATCAACGGGCCGGACTGGGTTTGGTCCCTCTACTCCGGGGGGTACAATTAGTTGATGACTCGGATTTTGCTAGAATTGAATTCTTTATTTTGCATAGGGTGAATATGCCTAGATTTGTGTTTTTATATTCGAAACGAGTAGAGGAAGTCACCACCGCACTTCTTTTGGGAAGCCGCGGAACCCGTTTTAAYCCTTGCCTATAATTGAATAAAGCAAGGCGAAGGACTCCATGTCTGGTAGTGCACCAAAGGTCTGGATTAGGGGAAAAGGGTAAGGTTGAAGTAGTGCACAACACCCCCCCACGTCTAGCGGCCTCTACTTGGTCATTGCGAGTCCATTGTCAAAAAGTCAACAACAAGCAAATTTCCGTTTTAACCCTAAGTATGCAAATTACTATGTGGGTTCTTAACAGAAATAGATGCATATAGGACTAGTTTGTTGTTGTGACATGTGTTGTTTACATCCGTATTAAAGGGTTCCTTAAAGCCAATTTGTCCATGAATTAGTCTTATTAGGCGTGAGAACATGCAATTTGCCTGTCTTGTTTAAGACATAATAATGGCGTGATTTGCAAGCATGCAAGCATTCAACAAGAATTAAAAGTTGTGCCTAAGATTTTTTTTAATTCATATCGAATAGTTGTTAATCAATATTATATACTAATTTGCATAGAAAGTCAAATTTCTAATAAGCATGCAAAAGGGTGTTAAGAAATTGAGACATTGGCCTCAAACTTACCTTGCAATAAAGTGCTTTCGATCAAGAACGATGCCTTAGACCCTTTGAAACCCTTAAGAACCTTTGAAGAACCCTTAAGAACCTTAAAGAACCCTTGAAGAACTTTGTAATTGTATTTGAAATGCAAAATAATTTGTGTGAATTTGAATGTGTGAGAGAGAGTATTTGAGGAGAGAGAGAGAAAGAGTGTATGATAGGTGTATGAAGTGTGTAATCGTGAAAATGAGGACCTGGGGCCTCGTATTTATGGGCAAGTCATAAAAAAGGAAAGAATTTGGGCGTAATTGCGCCCATGATTCTTCCTTTTTTGGCTGATTCAACTTGCCTTATTTGGTGCGATGCGTATAATATAAAATAATAATAAAATATTAATTGATTTTATTTGATTTCGAAATTTTGACACTAAATCACTGATTGATTTTGGGAGATATTCGTGTGGGCCCCACGCTCGGGTTCGGTCTCGAAGCTCCCGAAATGAGTCATTTCGCTCGGGTGCGCTGATATACGATATTAATGCTTTATTTATAAGCACATTTTCATTAGTTTTCGGTTAGTTTAGTTAGACATTTCGGAGCTTTAACTTGTTTGGAAGACTCTTGCGCACATATCGGGTTCAAATGGTCATATCTTTCTACATACACAACATTTTGATGTGATTCAAATTGGAGATGATAGCTTTCTTCAAGATCTTTCCAATGATACTCCGTAAGGCTGATTCAGACAAATAACGAAGAACTTATTCCAGCTTCAGTGAGTACTTCATGCAGAATCGCATCTTTGTGTACATACCTGGATTCAAACAGTCATATATTTCTACATACACAACATTTTGACGTGATTCTAATTGGAGATGATAGATTTCTTCAAGAGATTTCCAACGGTAGGTTATAAGACTAATTCGGACAAACGGCAAAGAAGTTATGATATTTTCAATCATCGCTGCACACAGAATGTCGCCCCTGCGCGGTTTTGCTCCTACTTGCTTCAAGTCGCCCACTTGCCTTGCTATCCCACTTGGTTGGACGTGGTTTTCTACTGTCCAAGTCCTTTAAGCTGCTATCTTTGACTTAAGGGGAGGCATTGCACTATAAATAGGTGAAAGCTCCCATCATTTTTTTACTAAGCTTTCTTTTACTTCATACTTTGTTGTTTTCTTAGATAGTTAAGCATCTAGCTCTCAATTATTAATCAAAGTTACCTTGTTCTTCATGTTCTTGGTGTTCTTCGTTCATGTTCTTCGTGTTCTCCGTGTTCTTCGCGTTCTTCACTAATTCACTAATCTTTATTTTCCATTACTAATCTCTAACTAATTATTTTTCGTTAAACGTTGAGTGGTGTTTAAACCCCGCGTTATTTATATTTTTGTATTTAATGTTTTATTCTCTAACTCTTATTTTTCATTAAACGTTGAGTGGTGTTTAAACCCCGCGTTACTTTTTTTATATATAATGTTTTATTTTCTAACTTCTACTTTTCCTTAAACGTTGAGTGATGTTTTAACCCCGCGTTATCCATTTTTCTCTAACCCTCTATGTTATTGTTATTATGTTTGTTAACATGAATTGTGAGTAATTCCACTTCCTAGGTTGGTCATCTTTTGCTGTTTGCGATGGTGATCTTTATGGTTAGACTCAACTTTGTCGTGGATTGATTATTACTACTCTCCTTTATTTGTTACTTATGTTGCTCAATTAAATTATGGCCATATTTCGTTTGTTAACTCCGAGTTGAACGCCGAGAGGTAAAAACACCGTGTAAGACTTACGATAATAGGTGGAGCAAATCTAGTAAATTGCGAGAGCCTGCTAGAGGGATATAGTTDTAAGGGCGACCTGATTCGAGAGAACTTGTAACCCTAGATAGTATAATCATGAAACTTGTTGGTTGATATTGTTTGATTCCATTTGACTTCCAAAGTGAACCATTACCCTAGGTTTAGTCCATTAATTAATTCTCCATTAAATTGTCRAAGTAGTTGTTAATCTTAGTCYTAATCAACCAAGGCCCTTTTTCATAATCTTGACACATTTAATTAGTAGCTATTTAATTACCATCTCTATGTGGATACGATCCTTGCTTCCACTTGTTACATAGTTTGTGTTGCTAGGTATTTTTGATAGGTGTGCGACAYKCTCGTCAAATTTTGGCGCCGTTGCCGGGGAGACGYCAATATTGAATTGCTACTAGTTGTGTTTTGATTATTTTTCTTTTGTCTCGAAGAACCCTTGTTCTTTGAGACCYTTKTCACAATTGTTTGCAGTTTTTGTTGTTTATGCGCAGGAACTCTAATCAAAGGGAACTATTTCCATATGACCCTGAGGTAGAGAGAACTTTTCATAGACGTAAGAACCTGACCAAACAATTTGAAGCAACAATWGAGGACGACGGTCTTTCTTCTGTTAGTTCATYCTCTGCGTCCATTCACGAAGAAGAGGAGTCCGTTCCTTTTAGTCRTATTAGAATGGCGACTGAAAGATCTTTGAAGGATTATTCTRAGCCRAGTTTTGCTGAAATACCTACTGGGTCTAGAATGCCAACTCTTGCAGCAGCAAATTTTGAGCTCAAACCTGCTTTGCTAAACATGATTGAGTGCAATCAATTTGGAGGGACATCAAGTGAGGATCCAAGTCTACATATCTCAAACTTTCTCCAATATTGCGCTACTATTAAACAAGGGGTTGAGCAAAATCAGATTCGTATCATGCTTTTTCCCTTCTCATTGAAGGATAAAGCGAAATTATGGTTCAATGGGCTCAATATTGAGGAAAATGCAACATGGGATGATTGGGCTCTTGCATTCTACAAAAAGTATTATCCTCCTGAAAGAARTYTTTATCTTAGGAGCCAAATCACCAATTTCACGCAACATGTTGATGAAACATTACATGAGGTGTGGGAAAGGTACAAAGAGTTGCAAAGGCTATGCCCCCATCACGGTCTTGAAAAGTGGTTGTTGGTCCAAACATTTTACAATGGTTTAGGTAATAAATCTCGCACTATTCTCGACTCTACAGCTAATGGGCGAAATGAGCAAGAGTCAACAAATCTCTAACATAGGTTGAGTCGAAGAGTCCCTCCAACTAGACAGTCATTTTCCTTTGGAAAATTTGTCAATAACTACCCACTTTTTGTCCAACTTTGAAAACAACTACCCACTTTTTATCAAAAGTTTGTGAACCACGACCCTTTAACGGTTAAATGCTAACGCTGTTAACTCTAAGCTATAAAACCACCTTGAACCACCACCAAACACCATGTACGGAGACCAATTACCCCAACCACCACTTCTGGAGTCCAACCATCGCCACCACCTCAATACTTCGCTGCCACCCAATCCTTTGCTGCCCCTAATACAGCACCACCGCACCATTCACGTCAAACCATTTGCACCACCTAACGAACACCACTCCTCACACCACCTCACGAACACCATTTGCACCACGTCGCCATTTACGTCTCACCATTCGCACCACCTCGTGAACACCATTTGATTTGGGGTTTTCGAATTAGGGTTTTCACATTGAGAAATTGAATTGGGGTTTTCGAATCAGGGTTTTCAACTTGAGAAATTGAATTGGGGTTTTCGAATTAGGGTTTTCAAATTGGGGTTTTCGAATTGGAGTTTTCGTTGATTGGGGTAGTATGGTTTGTGGTGGTTTGTTGGGGGGTTGCTAGTTYGGCTGCTGGTTGTTGGGGTAGGGGAAAGGGTGTTGGTTAGTGGGGAAGGGTTGTTGCAGGGGGGAAGGGGTACGGTGCTGGTTAGTTGGGCTGCTGACTTACTGCATGGGTGGGAGATGGAGGTGGCAGAAGGGTGGTGGGGGTGGTAGCAGTAAAGGGAGGTGGCGGGAGGGTGGTTGGAAGGAAGAGAATTAATGGTGTTAGTGAAAAACCGTTAAGAGGTCGTGGTTCATAAACTTTACAAAAAAAGTGGGTAGTTGTTTTCAAAGTTGGACAAAAAGTGGGTAGTTGTTGACAAATTTTCCTTTTCCTTTTTCTTTTATATTTTCAAGTCTATGTCAACTAGGATAAAGTCTTGTCATCACATTAGCCTTCCACATTAATAAATTTCTTTTTCTTAGGCTTTCATGTGCTTCAATTTCGATGATGAAATGCTAATCAACACATGACCTCACATAGAAAAAATGAAAAAAAAAATGAAAAGATTGGACATGCTCGAAAGGCCTTCTTTCATAGCTCCACAAAAAAGTCCTTCTCATTGCATGCACCCTATCACAAGTACATATCAATGAAAAATCCCTCGCAACCTATTTGAACCTTCTTATGCAAATAAACACACAAAAGAAGCCACTTTCTTTTCATACCAACATCATCCTACCCTCTAAGGTGCCAAAGCGGCACGAAGCAAAGCAAAACAAAGTTGAAACCAAAGACAAGCTGTGGTTTAGACAAATACAAAAAAGTGGAAAAAAAAGAGACCTAACAAAAAATCAAAAGAAAAACTTTCAGCCACAAAGAGCGATAAAGTCTAGCCCAACATCGCACATTACAAAGTTCACCAAAGAAACATCAAAGCGAAATGCAAAGGCAAACATACATTGCAGCAAGTTCGCCAAAAGCCTCACACCCCCACCTAGTCTACATTACAACCAAAAACGCCCTTTTCTAATGAGCATCGTCCAAACTTGGCTAGGCCAATTCCCCATAAGGCTTCATCCTAGGCAATATTAAGAATCACTAATAAATTTCTTAAGGATTGAACTTATTTTTACTGAACTAAACTTATTGCTACTGAGATGAACTTATTATAGCGGAACTGAACTTATTTTTCCTGAAACTTAACTAAATAAGTTGACGAGAACAAGCCTAAGTGTGCACACCCTACAAGCTAGTAACTCACTTCTGTAGTCTATACTTGAGGAAAATACTAGACCATGCAAAGGTTATAGTCCCATCAACCCAAATCGGCATAGAAGGATTTTAATTATAATGTAAATAATAATACTTGTAATATTAATGAGCACGAAAGCTCTCCATTGGAATTAATCCAAAATCCTTAGAAAATATTCTTTTCCATAAAATATATCCTTTAAATAAAATATAATTTCCAATAAAAATTCATACTTTTATTTTCCAAAAAAACCTTTTTCGTAAAATATTCTTTCAATAAAGCCAATAAATCAAGCCATTATTTTTCAAAACCTTTTTCAAATAAATCAATCCTTTGCATACAAAATATTCAATCATACAAATAAAATATGTCTTCATAGAAAATCATTCATAAATCATCAAAGCATATTAAAACAATGTTTTAAGACATAAATGTAACTTTAAACGCTATTCCAATCCTTCACACAAATTATCACTTGTTTATTGTCAGGAATTGATTTCCCTTATCTCTCATTCAACTGTAAAGAATAGTTTATATACAAGCTAATATTAACACTATCGGGCCCTAATCAACAATGGACCTATAAAAATAAATTATAATACACTAATATGGTCTAACAACCCCATTCAAATTGGAGCAGGCAAATCACAAATGCCCAACTTATCAAGTAAATAACAAAATTGTCACTTTCCCAAAGCTTTCGTAAAAATATCCGCAAGTTGTTCATCTATCTTAACATGGGAAGAACGAATAATACCATACTGAATAGCAACATGAACATATTGACAATCAACCTCAATGTGTTTAGTATGCTCATGAAAAAGTGGGTTTTGTGCAATATGCAACACAGACTTACTATCACAAAATTATAGATTCATTGCTCGGGGATGCGACACACCTAAGCTAGTAATCAAGGCATTTAGCCTTTCAATTCTGCAGTTATAGCGGCTATAGAACGATACTCCACCTCAGCAGAAGAACGAGATACAATATGTTGTTTCATAGTTTTCCAAGATACCAGAGAACCACCAAGAAACACTAACCAATCGGATAATGATCGTCTCATCGATGGACAACTCGCCCAATCAGAATCACACGAACTTGTCAAGTGCAAATCACAAACTGCACTCAATAAAACGCCCTGACTCCGGCACCCTTTAAGATACCATACACAACGGAGAGCCGCATCCTAATGTTCCTTCCGAGGGTGTTGCATGAATTGTGCCAAAATATGAACAGTGTAAGCCAAATTCGGTCTGGTGAAAGATAAATAGATCAGACGACCCACGAGTCGGCGATACATATCTGGATTCTCCAACAACTCTCCATTAGAGGTGGCTAAGGTGTGATTTTGCTCAATGGGAAGATTAGCTGGACGTGACCCTAATAAACTTGTCTCAGCAATAATATCAAGGTATATTTTCTCTGACACAAGAAAATACCCTCGGGACTCCGAGCAACCTCAATACCAAGAAAATACTTCAACAAGCCCAAATATTTCATGTGAAAACAATCACTCAAATATTTCTTAAACCTAGAGATCGCAGAAGAATCATTCCCAGAAATAATCAAGTCATTAACATAAACCATGATACTATGATGCGTACTACCACTAATCATAGTAAAAAGGGAGTAATCAGAATATGACTGTGAAAAAGCATACTTCTTAAGAGAAGTAGTTAGCTTAGAAAACTAACATCTGGCGATTTGACGTAAACCATACAATGACTTCCGCCGACGGCATACCATACCAGGCTTAGAACAATGAAAACCAGGAGGGGGTTTCATATAGAGCTCCTCATCAAGATCACCATGTAAAAATGCATTGTGAACATCCATCTGATGGAGTTCTCAATTCTTTGTAGTGGCAACAGCTAGAAAAGCACAAACGGTCACCATCTTGGCTACATGGGCAATTGTCTCGGTATAGTCAATTCCTCAACCTAATGATTACCAAAAATAACAAGTCGAGCCTTCAACTGTTCAACAGTGCCATCAGAATAATGTTTTATTTTATATACCTTTTTGCATCAGAGCCTTTTTCCTGGCAGATAGTTGTTACATCACCCAAGTGCCATTATCTTTCAAAGAAAAAATCTCCTRATGCATCGCTTCTTGCCACCCTAAATGTTTCATAGCTTCTTTAAAATTACAGGGTACAATACTCGCATCTATACTTGCAATAAACACACGATAGCCCATATGAAATTTATCACAATTCACAAAATATGCTAAAGGATAAGGAGTACCTGAGGAGCATGAAGTAGCTGATGAATTAGGAGATGGACTAGAGACAGAGATAGTATGTGCGACGTAATCAAAGTGCCAACCTAGAGGACGACAAACACAGGGAGCAATCACGGGTAGGCTGACAGCAGACCCCACTAGTGTGTCAGTGTTGGCCACGGTAGAAAACTAATGTTCTGCACGGGCAGCAGTAGCAACATCCTGATATGCTGTGTTGGCAGCAGTCACAGCCTACGCGCTGTGCAATGCTGGCAGCAGCATCTATTGTTGTTGTTGGGCTGACAGTAGTGTCTGTTGCTATTGTTAGGCTGTCAGCAACTGTAGATACCTACATTTGTCCCTAGACCAATACGGCCGATGATAAGACCACCCTTGAAACACACAAGCTGAATTGAGAGAGCTGGGGCCCTAACAGACCCTAAAAAGGCAAGTTTTCATAACACCGGGCACGTTTTTGTACACAAAGCACCCTTAAAAGCAAGTTTTAGTTTCAAAATAATTTTAACTTATTTCTAAACATTTTTCTAGAATTTTTCGGAATCTTCCTGAATTTTTTAAAGCATTTTTTGGCAATTTTTGGAATTTTCAACAATTTAATTAATTTTGTGATAATTAATTAAATTATGAAAATGTAGGACGTGGGCCGCGCCCTCGCGTATAGCGGGCGCGCGGCTTAGTACTACATCGAGGTGCTTGTGCGTGGGCTTGAGCCACGGATCCCGCACGTGAGTGTGTTGGGGTAGTGTTGTCGAGTAAGGGGAGTCGCCACCGTGCCTAGAAAGGTTATTCACGGACGCCCGAAACGTTGGTGCCAAAACAATGGCCCCACGTCCAATCAAGTAACCAGTCGTGGGTTCGGGGACATGGTACGAATCATCATCATGCATTTCCTCAAGGCTCGCATTACAGCATTTATCCATATTCTCTCCTCATGGCAGCATTAGCTCAGTTACTGATTTGGGCAAATCGATATCACATCCCTCAATTCCTTACACTATGCCGACCTCTTGCATCAATAAAAGCTAAGCAAACAACCCCATTGACTCCACACATTCACTAGCCTACATTGACCTCTCATCCCATCAAGCGTTGGTGACGTTGCCCTTATCCCACAAAATACGATTTACTCAAGATAACTATCAGCTTGGGCGGCAATTGCATCTATAAACAGAAACATACCAAATTATAAGCCTTCCACCGTACGCGTTCAATCAACCCATGTGGGGGCTCACTTGCCATTCAGACAAGCATCGTCCTTTTGCCGAAGGGGCTTGAGACGGCTCCATCCGCGTAATCCAAAGCATCTTACCATAGTCAATTTCCTTGGTCATTTCATAGGCTAGATCTAGAAATAGACTTGCATTACACTATAGCCATTGCAAACACTTCATAAGCTACATTGCGCATGAGTTTACATACATCATAATGCTTATGCATCCGTGCACAAACACATTACACATTGCACATTACACATTGCACCAACCAACACGGAGGCTAGTGCCATCTTACATGCATTTGCCTGCACACGCCTATACGACATTCACACTATACGCGATTGTTGCTACGCGCAACAATCTTCCCGAAAGCAAGGTCAGCCGTAGGAAGTTCCTGGGAACGAGCGCTCCGAAGGAATTCATCACTCACATGGCTATACGGCATTCATCGCTATTACCGATCGTTGCTACACGCAACTTCTTCCCGAAAACGCCAAGGTCAAGCCAAGTAGGGAGGTTTCCAGAGGAACAACGGGCTTCCGAAGGAATTCATATCACAGCCTATACGGTATTCATCGCTATACGCGATTGTTGCACACGCACATTCTTCCCGAAACCAAGGTCAGCCATAGGGAAGTTTCCTAAGGAACGAGGCGTTTTCGAAGAATTCATATCATCATACTGCCTATACGGCATTCATCGCTATACGCGATGTTGCTACACGCAACTTCCCCGAAAAGCCAAGGTCAGCGTAGGGGACATTCCGAAGGAACGAGCGCTTCCCGGAACTTACCATTACGTCTTCCCGAAAGCCAAGTCAGCCGTAGGAAGGCACATACATCACAACTCTCCTTGAAAGCCAAGGTCAGCCGTAGGGGAACTTTCCGAAGGAACGAGGCGCTTCCGACGGAACTTGCATTACTCCTTCCCGAAAAGCCAAGGTCACCGGTAGGAAGGCATCTACATCATTTTCTTTCCCGAAAAGCCAAGGTTAGCCGTAGGGGAAAGCTACCTGAGGAACGAGGCGCTTCCGAAGGTATTCATCACCTCATTATCTCCTGAAAGCCAAGGTCAGCCGTAGGAGAAGCCGCCGAGGATCCAGGCGCTTCCAAGGCATAACACCGCATGGGGCGCGGTAACAGGTAAAATAACCTTTGTTTTGCAGGTACAGCGAAAAGGGTAACTCAAGGTCGCAGAACGTCTTGAGTTGCTCTCCGTCCCGAATCGAAATACTTTGACTTTCTTCTTACGAGACTATCGTCTCTTCGACTCAGTCAAAGTGGGGGCTTCGTAGAACACCTAAAAATGTCTCCCAAATGAGTTCAATGATGAAGATACCACACGTCGCATTAATTCGAACTCGAAAAAACACAATTGAACTCGTATGAAGCTCGAAATATGTGAGTCAAGTCACACTCGAAATTATGAGTCAAAGGTCAAAATACGAGGCAAAATATTTTCTTTCGGTTTTCTCGATAATCTCAAAGGTTTTCAAACAAGTTACTGGCGATTCTCATGCTTTTTTTTTTCATCCACGTTCGTCACATTTTTTCTAATCCGCCAGTATTTTTTAAATTATTTTTGATTTTTCTATGATTTTTCTATGATTTGCAATGTTTTAAATACGCAGAATACGCAGAAAATACATGAATAATTCGAAATACGCGAATTTCTAGAATCTCCTAGAAACTACTTTCTGCGAAAGGAGGCGTCTAGAATAATCCGTAATCTTTAGAAAATCGAGACATATGGCAAGAATTATTCCGAATTAAATATTTCAGATTTTGGGAACAATTATATACGCAGAAGCCTGCGTATATACGCTCCTAGTGAGCGTATACGCAGGGGTTTTGAGTATGTATTTTTCTCACGGATGGCTGCCTTTGAGGAGCGTATATACGCTGGGAGCAGTATATACGCTCCGAGCGTATATACGCTGCCCTCAGCGATATACGCTCCTCAGCGTGATTCCTCCGTGCCTATAAATACGCACCTTACCTTGCCTCATTGAGAGACACGATTTCACACGTTTTCAACACACATATCCCGAGACATACGTCCACTCTCTTCTCTCTCTCTCTCTCATTCACAAAACTCTTTCACAAATACACATAAACACGAGTCTTTGCGTTCTTTCGATCGTTTTTGACAAGCGAAAACAAGGTTGAATTCTGAGATTACTCACCAATAATTCTCTCTTCACTTTCTTTAACTTGACAATCATTATTACGGGTTTTGATCTAATTAATAAACATGTAGAAACTCACTATTTAATCGTTTCATGTAAATATTGGATTTCTTAATGTTTTCATGTTTTCATTGTTTTGGTTTTCATTCTTTTCATTTCATTTTTTTATTTTATCCCTTGTCAAATACTAACGATTTCTTATTCTTGTATATAGCGATTCAAGGCGAAAGATTCATTGCGTCTCGTTTTTCATCATGAACTAACATTGTTTTATTTGTCTTTATTATAGCGATTCAAGCGGAAGATTCGTTTCGCTTCGTTTTACAAAACTAACCTTTTTTGTTTGCAGATTTTAGGGTAAGATGAGTTTGTAATATATATTGAAGTCTTATACTTCTATTGTCATTTTTTGCATAATTTGTATAATATTTTGCTAAACAAATGATCGGAAATTATGTGAATCACTTTAAAGTCAGATTAACTATGGACAACCGATTTTAGCCGTTTTAACATGATTAATACAAAGTGTCACAATTTCTGGTAGTAGTCTCTTCGTGCATATAGAAACATACTCACTTAGTATTTTTTAGGCTAGTACGCTAATAAGGTTGCGAATATGTAATGTTGTGTGCATTCAATAAATCGTGTTTAATGGAATTACAATGAGGACCGAGTAGAGGCCGCTACATTGCGGGCGATTGGTTACAGATTATGATTGC
>SNQN01001441.1:0-10848 GCA_008642245.1 Bassia scoparia
TGAGGGGGAATAGGAAATTGAGATGGAGAAGCCAGGTTTGAGGTAAAAGGGAGAAGCAGCGGACGAAGAGGTGGAAGGCTAGGTTTATGGTTGATGTCCTATTGTCCTTTAAATGGAATTCCTAAATTATTCACTTAATGAATGACATTGTTAACAATTATTAGTTTTGACGATTTGTATTTGGAGTGACTGCATTGAGCTTTACCTGACTGATGTATTTTGAGTGACTCTATTGATCTTTGATTGCTAGAACTTGTGCTCCGGATTATGTTAGTGATGATACAATGTTCGGTTTTCAAATTTCATGTCGAGTTTGAGATGTTTGTGTTTGCTTATTGGTGAAATTTGTTTTATGTGGTCAGTTCACGCAAGATCAGAATTCATTTTTCAAGTGGTCAGTTCACGCAAGATCAGAATTGTGACATATGTGAGCAGTGCTTGGAGTGATTTTGTATTAAATTGTCACTATTTGGCATAAAAAGTTTAAGCCGTGAGACAGAAGAAAGAAGAAAAGAAAAAAAAGCCCAAATTGTGACTATTTATGCTTCTTTTGAATTTGCCAAGGCATGTTTATCCCAAGTCTCAAAGTGAGTCTCGATGGAAGTCTCAAAACAAGTTTCACCTAATATTTCTTCAGGCCAAGATTATCCCAAGACTCAAGATTTTCCTCCAGAGTGTGCCACATCAGCTTTCACATAATTCCATCAAGACTATCTATATTTTTACACTATCCCTTATCCCACATGACTGCATTCAAGACTCAAAGAAATAATTACATAAGCAAAAAAAAGAAAGAAAAGAAAAATCATTATAGCAACAAATCAAATTATGCCATGTGTAATTATATTACCCCACATTGAGTCTTGAAGGTGAGTTTGTTTTTCCAAACTCAGCTAAGACTTACCCAAGTCTTATGTACTTTATTGCATAAATTTTACTCAAGACTATACTTAACGACTTTGCTCAAGACTCCCAATAAAACTCACCCTCAAGATATGGAGTCTCAAAATGAGTCTTGGAAAACCAAACTCTCAGTGAGACTCACGTGGACCCCAATAAATCTAATTAATAAGCCTATTAATAAAATATTTAAGATATTTTGAATTTTATAGATTAAAAAATGTTTGGAGATATTTTAAAAGTGATCTGAAATGGAGTTTTGGGATAAAGATGTAAAATCTTATACGAGTCTGATGATTAAAAAGTAGTAAAAAACTGATCTGCGGAGTCTGAATTGTGGGTGTGAGTCTTAGGGATAACTTGGTCATGTGTTATGTAAACTTACGTCTTGATTTTTTATTGTCTTTTTACTAAAATGCTTTGCTAACTGAAATTCTGTGCTGTTAGTTCTGACTAATACACTTTCAATGTTCATTGCAATTTCTCCTTTAATTTAAACTTTTGGTTCTCTACCAGTCTACTTTACATATTCTACATGTCAATGCTTGAGCTGATGATACAAAACCCTGCATGTTCGCCGGCCTGTAAATTTCTTTTATGCATCTGGAACACTACCATTAGATCTATGATCTATGAAAAAATGTAATCATCATTTGTCATTCTGTGTTGAGAGCTCTAATCTGCATTCATTTTTTCCTTTTACTTTATATGACTTGAAATTATGATAAGCTCCAACAGGTGCTTGTTTACACTTGCTGAACTTGTTAATACAAATATTTAGTTGAGACTTAAGTAGTCATTGTCAATATAAGCTGTTCTATCATTGAATTTAAAAACTGTGGTATATCAAACTTAACTTCTATCACTTTAAGATTTCTCGTCATCTTATCTGTAGAAGTGGGCTTACATATTCCGTAATAAAATCTTTTAGGAAGCGGTGCTACTCTGTCTAAGATTGGCAATCACCATCAGGTGTACACGATGCACTATTGATAACTATGAAAGCTTTAATTTCAGCAAGCTTATGGGAAATTCAGATGCTGATGTCATGATAACAACTGCCGCCTGCCTTCATGAAATCATGCGATAAAAGCACCAACTGCCCTCATGACGATGAAAAGAATGAAAGAGTAGGAGAAGTCTCTATTTCGTTCTTTTTATACAATATTTATATTCTTTATATATTGGCAACTAAAGATTAGGATATGCTTTTCATTGAGCCCTGTATTTCTCTCTTTCAGGAAGTTTTTGAGTTGATCGTCTTATCATTTGACAAGTTGTCGTGTGCTCCCGGTCGCTGTTATTCCAAAGCCATGTTGATTCTTGAAAAAGTTGCAAACTCCGATCCTGTATACTGATGCTGACCTTGATTGTGATTCACTAATCACGAAGATTTTGAACTGTTCCAGAAGCATGCCAGGTGAAAATCTCAAGTCAATGTTTTTTTTTTTGCCACAGCTTGTATCGATTAGACACTTCATTGCACTGATATAACATCCTTAAGTGTCGTGCTCAAGTTTCTAGCAGATTGTTATTTGTGTCTGCCAGATGTGGAATTATATTGAAGCTTTCCACTTACCATCACGATTGAGAGTTACATAAGTTCTAATTTTTTCTTATCTTCTTGAAGAAAAATGAATTTGGTTCATGTATCACCTAATATTTCCATGTATGCTATTGCAAGTCTTAGAGTGCTAGCCCTGATGCACTGCTCATCAATTTGTGGCTTTTTATGTAATTGCTATATTGCTTTCCCATGTTTTCAGGAATCTAGGCTTGAGATTGTGTTGCACCAGTACCTCATGAGCTTTTCAAAGCCTTGTCAAGAATAAGTCAATTTGAGTTTTTGTAATCTTAAATTGGCTTAGGCTTTCAGTTTTTGGCAGTCTTTGAGAATAGTTGAAAGATTTCATCTTTAAGAATATAATCTATTCTCTTTTGTGATTAATTTTTGAAACAAAACCTTCTAGGACCTTGCTGGAAGTCTCTGTGATAGGCTCTTGTTTTTTAATACTTGAGGCAAAATAAGATTTTCTCAAATGTTTTGTTTCTGTTCACATAGCTTTTAGCTTCATATGACCATTCCATTTTGGAGGTATATCTTCAACTAATGTATGCCACTGTGTTTGATATTTTAACCTCTTTGTGAACATAATGTTTATTCTTGATCCGTACTTTTTTAAAAGCTAGACGTTTCCATTATAATGAAGGAAGAATTAAATGATGAACCGCATCCTACACATTTAAGAATATTGGAATAACATAGATATGGACTCTAATATATTTTATTCGAGATTTATGAAACCTGGTTGATCACTTCATATTTTTTTATTCACTTTTTCATTATCTTTGTGTTGAAACATAACTAATTTTGAGATTTGATTCTTCAACATAATCTCTAACTCAAGCTTATTTAGATTGCTCCTTTTTTTTTTTAAAGCTTCAATCATCCTCCATCTGTGGTTCCATCTATGAAGAAAGATCATGAGTTACATGATTATAGAAAGTGACTGTCTTCCAGTGGAGCTAATCAAGGTCCCTAGATAGCTCAAGAAGGAAAGTGAGTACTGTATCTCTGCATTTATGCGTGGGTCAATCTTCCATTTTTTACTCAGGTGCAGATATTCATTTCCCTCATAATCATGTCCCTGTCTCAGAACAATTCACCTTCAGCTTTTAAATTGGGTGTCGAAGTTGTTGAAGAATGTTCGGAGAAACTTAAACCTTATATAATGGAAGCAATAACAGCAATGGGTTGCAGTCTGGATGATTATGCTCCCATTCTTTCTTCATTATGTGAGACCGAGCCAATTGCTGTAGAGGACCTTGTTCATGAATCTGCAAAGCAACCGGTATGTTCAGAAATTGCATTTTGATTTTTGAGTAACATTAGGATGGGGAAGTGATTTTGTAGTTTGTGTTTAGTATATTGTGGATGTGACGAATTTAAGCGGGTTGGCTAGACAATAATAAATTTTATTCATTCCTTTGGTAGTTAGCAGATTCGATAGATGCGATGTGCTAAATCTATAATAATTGAGAATCGAAGCATTGGCAACAGTAAGTATTGTGTTTGTAAGTAAAAAAACCAAGTAGGTAATTGCTAAAAAGGAATTAGATGCAAAATTGGGTGTTATGGTATCACCTAATCTCCCGTTAGAGTATTGGCATATATGGGTATCTTTTTCAGTGTTTTTTTTTTTGGACAAGTTATTTTTTAGTGTTACTCTGTATGACTCATGGGTTTTAAAAGATTTTACTGTAAATTCTCTTTTCATTTCTACTCATGATTTCATGAATTCTATTGAATTGTCTACTTGGTTTCTTTATTGCTTTTTTTGGTAAGTCAATAWTGCTTCATATTG
Source organism: Bassia scoparia (assembly GCA_008642245.1). NCBI lineage: Eukaryota > Viridiplantae > Streptophyta > Magnoliopsida > Caryophyllales > Amaranthaceae > Bassia > Bassia scoparia. The sequence continues at coordinate 4,266 of SNQN01001441.1, forward strand.
TGCAGTTTTGTTCATATTTTTCTCCATATTTGCAATTTATCAGTTTATCACAACAACTTATTCAAAAAMTTGGAATGCTGCCTTTCTGTTAGTTAATTGCTGGCAATGAGAATTTAGGAGCGAGTGATCTTGCAGTGTAGTTTGCCAGGAGAATAGTGTAAGCCATATGATCCTGCTCCTGTATGCCAATGTAGCTGCCATTGTTTGACCAAATAACGGCTCTAATATTATACTGATGTTCATGYAAATTAAACTAAACAAAGAAAAGAAAATAAGCACACTATAGTTTAATTTATGTATTAGAACATAAATTTGTAATCGTGAACTCAATATAATTCCAATTAATCAACAAACAATAAAGTTGATGATGACTTCTTTTTGTGGAAAAAATGAGTAGCCTTTGAAGACATTAGGACGTTGCAGTCAGAATCCAGAAACTGATTTTGAAACTGCATCTGAAAAGGGGGAGACGCATTACATCCATGATATTGATGGAGGGGATGAGAACTTGACAGCCACAAAGACAAAATCACCTGGAAGCCCTCATGCTCACATTGAAAAAAAATCATTAACTCCAAGAAGTGAAAAGGCAGACCGTATAATGGAGGACGAGCCTTCTGAAAAGACAGTAGAAGCAGCAGCTGGTCTTGACAAAAAGAAGGTTCATCAGGCAAGTTCATTTGGTGGAAGCGGTGATAAGAAGAGGAAGCCTACAAAGAAGGATGTTTCTGGGGGATCTAGGAAGAAGGTATAATTGTTAGCTAAGGTCTAATYTTCATTTTGCTTWGTATGGTTTAGAATCTAACGTTACCTTCTTTAAAAATACTCTAAATCTATGATGATTGAATTTAATCATCTATATAGAGCACAACAGGCTTGCCAAGACAAAATAAAATCCAGACAAATGATGCYGTGAAATCTCAGAAGAAGAGAGCCTCCTCAGATGACGATGTATGTACTCATTCTATCAGAGAGTCGTAGCTTAATTTTGTGAACTAAAAATGTCCTTTTGTATCAGAGGTTTGGATTGTTGACTTGTCATTTATTTCCTGRCCATGCTAGGAAATACATTTGTGATTTAGAGTTTCCTTTGTTTAAAAATATCAAATTTGTGTCAATAWAAATTAATAGAACCTCACTGTAAGTTGTCATTCCCCTTCTGGTTTTTTCATATATCTTTGCTTCTAATCCTTGCAASAAAATGTATGCTTGGGGTTTAGAGACTAAATCGTGATGTGTTGTCTGTGGGAACATTTATACATAACTGGGCTTTGAGTATACGAGATGTTCCAGGCAAAAAGAAGGCAAGTAGGAAGCGATGCCAGGTTTCGTGCCGGGCGATGAGAGGAATCTGGCCAAGCCAGACTCACGCCATGCGACTTCCTCTCTGCCTTGTCGCTTTGAGAATTAGAGGTTTTGTTGGGATTTTGCCCGTTGCATTTTATGGCAGATTGGCAGTTGTGTTTGGTTTAAATGTTTGGATAAACATTCACTCACTTAATTAGAATGAAAAAAAAACTATCTATGTAAGTTAATATATAAGTTTAACTTGTCTTATATCTCAATTATATAAGGGAAGGGGGGAGGAAGATGGTGGTGGTGTCCATTGTCCACTTAAAAAGTTAATTATACCCTTACTAATTCTTCTTCACTATAACATTGTTTGGGGCATTTAGTAAAACTATAGCATACGAAGTAATAAATTAACTATAATCTCATTAATCTCTAATTACATACCTTTGTTATAATTAAAATTTAATGTTGAATTATAGTTATAATGTTTGCCATAAATACAAAAAACTTTGAAACAATAAATTAGAAACTCATACAAAGGACCTCCATAATCTTAAAAAAATAAATTAATTACAAATTTAAAAATATAAATTTGACAACAAACAAAATTCTTTTCAATAACTTTTTAATAATTAAAAGCACACATAGCGCTCACATAATGCCAGTGTTTAGAAAGAGAAGATTTATTCAGTTTTTTCTCTCTTTAAAAACTTGCTTTCTCTTAGAAACTTTATGGAGTATTTTTCTATGAGGTTCCATCATATTCATCAATCATCATACAAATTCTTTTTCTTATATGCTTTAGAGAGCATAAAAGTAAATTTTTCTTTCCATTGTATCTCATTAGTTTTTTTTGTGTTAACCCGTTGATTGTAGTGGGGCGAAGTTAAACTAATATATAGATTCCGTGCCTTGTAGTGTTATATCCGCTTGTCTCTTGTTTGATTTCTAACATTGCCTACTGATTTGATGGTTTAACTATTTGAAGAATATGTRTGCTAGCAAGAAACCTACTAAGACTTTGAACTTTGGAGTCATAATATCTGTCTTCGTACTTGCTCAATTCTTGTTCTCAGGTTTTTGAGACACCTCATGGACGAAAAAATTACAAAGAGGATTTGGTTGGCTGCAAAATCATGGTTTATTGGCCTCTTGACCGCAGGTAATCACTTCAAGTTGCTAACTTCATAGTTCTTTAAGCTTTCAGCGTTATGATTCCTCACTCAAAAGGAATGGCTATTTTATCAGTATTATTGTTTCATGGTTAATCGGATTGTTTAACTTGGAAATAGAGAAACAGAGAAATAGTTCTAGCTTTTTTTGAATGTACGTTGAATCTATACAATATATTAAAGGCATGCGAAGTATCTTATCGCGTATGTAGGCATAACTTCTTCACAACTTTTACCACGTGTGATATGCTCATGTAGTTTTCACTTTAATATTCAATTATTTTTTTAAAAAATGATTGTAATAACATTTTGAACCTGACATTTGCTTGATAAAAACTTAGTTACTTACCACTCAACATATTTTATTGTTGTTTCAATATCACTTTTTTAACATATGTTTAATAAAGATGAAGAAATCAATAATATGCAAATAAATATATTTTGAAAAAAGAAAACACTGCATTGCCAATGCTCGGGTAGAATAACTCCCTTCGTAACATGAAAATTGCAACATTGTCTTTTTACGTATTTTTAGGAAGAACTTTAACAATGTAAACGATCAAATTAGTCAAAACAATTTTAGCACATGAAAAATAGGTGATAAGTTTATGGTGATAAAATTATTTTGACTATTGCTGGTTTACTATGTTAAAACTCTTTCTCAAAATGTGTGAAAAAAGTGAAAATTTCACAAGAGTAGTTGAGTAAAAAGGTGCTAATTAGAAGTAAGCTACATGACATATTCAAGCAATACGTTTTTGTTTGAAAACAGGCGGACCTAGAGATGTGTAGCACCAAAAAAATGAAAATAAAGGGCGAGATGGCAATGGGTCTAAGACCTACCCACACCCTACCCTAATTTAAGGTATGGGTCTTAAAATTTGACCCTATGGGTATGGTAGGGTATGAGTATTATTTTCTCGGCAAGGGTAGGGTAGGTTCCATTTTCATATATTACACATTATGTAATATATATTAACACAAATATATGGAAAAGAAATACGGTAAGGTCTAAGTTTCATATATTTACACATATGTAATATATATTACACAATATATAAGCGAAAATGAAATAGGGTAAGGGTCTATTCAATTATTACATAATTATATTAATATATTGCACAAAATATATAGGTAAGGGTCCAGTTTTATGTTTTGGACCACTCAAGATATATTACATGAAATTTCTATATAAATTTACTAACTCCATTCTTTTTTAGTTGCATCCTAACAACATTGCACAAAATTTAATGAAAAGAAAGAGAAGTAGAGAGAAAGCATAATGGTCATGTGATAGGAGAGAAGATAGAGAAAATATATTGTTCAAAATATATATTGTTCAAAATGCAAAGGATGCAACTCATGCAAGTAATTTGAAACATCCAAAAGTGGAAATGATGCAAGTAATAAAGACACGGAAAGTTATTTTGTATAATCAAAATAAAAGTATATATTAAATAAAATGAATAAAAATATTACACAAAAAATAACCTAAATCCGTAAGTTTACTAAGCTACACCTTTCTTTGTCTCTCACACATCTCAATCTCCACGCAATACACTGCTACAAGCCACCGCCATATAGACATTCGAAGTGTGAAATATTAATAATCAAATGAATCTAAGACGAATAATTCTTTGGAATTTTTTATATTGGACCTAGACCCTACCCATGCCTTGTCAGACCCTACGGGTATGGATTAAGGGTCCTAAAATTTTATACAGTACGGGTATGGGTATGAGTCTAAAGAGTATGTGTGGGGTGTTAACGAGCCAAGCCGAAGCTTTGGTATTTTGAGCTAGGTTCGTGACGATTTCCTCGAGCTTGAACTTTTTCGGAGCTTAAAATCAAGTTCAAATAACATTAAAGCTATATTGAAGTTCGAAACATATAGTAATATAATGACTTCTAATAACATATAATGTTAATAGTTATGAATTTTTTATTTTGTTAAACTTTATCAATAATATACTCCGTTCTGATTTTAATAATTATTAAGCTATAATAAAATGATATAATAATATTTCGAGCTAACCATCACACTCTGGTTCGCGAGCTTTCGAGCCGAGCATAGATGATGCTCGGCTCATTAACACCCCTAGGTATGTGTAAGGGTCTAGGCTTACCCTTACCCTACCCAGATGTGCCCATTGCCATCACTAGGTGCAAATCTTCGAAATATATATAAATAATAACATTTAAAAAAAATAAATAAAGAATACTTCGTATAGAATGTCATGTTACATCATGCTAAATATTACATATAATCAACCTCTTAAAGTAATTGATGTCTTAAAGAATAAGGTTCAAAGGTTATTATGAGAAATGAGGATTTTTAAAACTAACAACCCTTATTTTATGTACATTTCAATATCTAACTCACAAATTTTGACATAAAAATTGGTGAGTTTTAAGTTTTATAACACGAAGAACTATTTTTTGTGTGTTTAAAGAGCCACAAGGGRGGAGATGAGAATCGATCTCATGAAATCGGGAGAGATGTTATAATTAACTGCGCTATCCCTCACTCTCACAGCACAAAGAACTTGAAAGGGTTGTTATAGAATGACAAATAATTACTTTGTATAAGAGAATTGATTAGGAAAGGTGAAAAAAATACTTCGTAAATGAAAACACTATTATAGTGTGATAGTAGGCTGAGGTACAACCTACTATAGTAGAAGAGAAATTTGGACAATTGACAGATTGGGCCCATCATTATAAAACATGGAAAGACCCAAAGTAAAAAATGAAACAGAGGTGGAGGGAATGAGGATTGATCCCGCAGCGTGGGTATCAAAACAGAGGCAGCGAACCACTAGACCAAGGACATTTTTATGAGAATTGGTTGTATGAAATTAATAACATTCACTTGCTCAGGTGTAGCACGTGCATCACAATTCTACATTGAGTGTCCGCCCCTGGTTGAAGATTGCATATCATATACTAGTAGAATAATAATTGCTACTGTTTATAGAAATAAATGATTTGTTGCGAAAGAATTAGAATGAATAATAGCAGGTTAGACCTTAACCTGAGTATCTGACATCATTTCATCATTACTCTCGCTTTTTCTGAATTGGGAGCATGATGTATCTCTTATTCTCTGTCTATAAATTGAATAAATGGTTAGTTTTTTGTTKTCACAGACGGTKATTCGTCAGATTTTCTTCTATCCATCGTCATGATAAATATCGTTTGGCAATTCTACAAGTTTTCTGTCTTTGTTCAGCAAATCCAAGGCTTTTGAGTTCGTCAGTGCCTCACTTTATTGGTTGCCATATGTAGGAGTGTGTCTTGTGTAGCTTATGTGGAGTCTGCCTTTTTCGGGGAAAAGGAAAAGAAGAAAAATAAAGCACTTTTTATTTTCGTATTTGATTAAGGTTTTTTAAAACTCATCTTAAATGTGGCTAATCAAAATGGACTTCTGCTCATATTCATCTACTAGAATTAATTCATCTAATGAGGAGCCCTTCTTGGTCATATTGCATTTTGTTTTAATTATAAGAGTTCTACCTTGCAGATATTATGAAGGCAACATTGCATCATTTGATCCTTCTACTAAAAAGCACAAGGTGAGGTGGTTCCTATGTCTCTTGGCATTCTTCAAGCTCACTGCTGCTTTTGGCCATCATCTGCATTTTACATTTATACTTTGTTTCAATTTAATTGCAACAAATGGCCTCTCACGGACTTCTAGGCAAAATTTAATTGTGATTATGAAAGGGATAGAGAGTTAGAGAAAGTGAGGTATTGGTTGAAGTGGGAGATAGAAAGAAATGACTTACAAAAAAGGTAAGAATACATTTGTTGCATTAAATTTGAAACTGCCGAAAATGGAAATTGTTGATTTTAAAATGAAGCGGATGAAGTATTTGTCTTTTCAAGAATTATTAATATGAGCATGACATTATGATACTTTTGCTTTTCTTATCTTTTTTGATGATGTATTTCTTTGTTATTTTTACCATCATTTTACTTGTACATAGGTTGAATATGACGATGGAGATCAGGAGGTTCTCAATCTGAGAGAGGAGAGATGGGAATTCGTAGGCGATGAAATTTCAACTGATATTGTAGGTCCCTGCCCCTGCGTCTCCTGGACATTATTTTCTTTG
>SNQN01001441.1:52592-63720 GCA_008642245.1 Bassia scoparia
ATTGCTTACAACTTGAATTTTTTTTGCCAAGACTTGAAAACTTAGCTGCAGGAATTTCGCCTAGTGGACTCTGATCTTGTGKCGATAGGGCCTAGGCGSCGAAACTTCCCCATGTATATATGTAAAGATTGATCAATGTACTCTAGCTCCAACAAGAGGCAGGTTATACAAGTATATACAACACAGGGCCAAATATTTTCTGAGTACTCTAATCTTTACATAAATACTGCACATCAGTAGCTCAGTGTGCTTTCCATAAGTCCATAACAACATATAAAAGCATGACTACTTTGTACAAAACTGCAACCACTGCAAACTTAACAGAACTTCCCTATTGTAAGTTGTGCAATAGATCAGATGAATTGTTCTTCAAGATTCAAGAACATGCATGAATAAAACTCTATGTCCGAGAGAGAAAATAGAGAACGAAGCTTATTGAGAGAAATTTACACACTTGCCGGAATCTGCATTTAGCTAAAACAAGGATAATATTCATGAACTTTCTTTACATGTATCGCTGTGTGTTAACGTAATTCAACAATGTTAATCTATGTGAGGACCGTTATTGGGTTGAATCATTTTAYAGGATTTCATGAATATCTTTGCAGTTAGCTAGCAAAAACACGTACCCCTTCGCCATTAGTTATCATCTACGTTGGTTCTCCGTTGAGGCAGTTGCATATTAACTATGTCCTCACGAGGAGTTTGTTGATCTTCACACCTTGTTAAAGCTAGGAGCTGGGTGCTTTCTCTGTTTTTTCGAATGATAAGGTATGCGATTGCAGCCAAATATATCAGTAATCCCGAAAATCCAAGAATTCCAGTAAAAATGGCAAGTACGAGTTTTAATTTGCTGTGTATCAGTAGCTTAATAAAACTACTAGCTATGAAGTAAATGTTGATGACCATGATCAAGGAGCCAATCAACCAGGTGATTGCTGAAAGCTGTACACAGGCAAAAAGATGAATATCAGAATCCAAGCTGTTGTTGCAGAACTTCTGGTTATTCCAAGTTCAAAGTAATGTAACCAGATAATGTAATCAACAGATAACAAAAGTGATGCAACTTTATTAAATCTTCGACTAACGAAGTATTTATCACGGCCAGCTAAAGAGAGATGACTTACAATGGAAGAATTGGCATGGACACCCATCTTAGCCTTACTGCTGGTGAATTTGAGAAGTGGAATGAGCGCAAATGGGAGCTCAAACGATAAGATCATCTGTAATGTCAAGCGTATCTATTACTTGGAAGTAAATTTAACCACACAACAATTATCTTTCTATACATATCTTGGACAATTTATGAAGGACAAAATTAATCTGTTGTCATTGCTTACCTTACCTCATTTAAGCACACATAAAACCAAGAAATTTTACATCCATAAAAGCCCCTTAATTACTTACAATTCATCTCTGTTGGAAAGCTAAATATACAAGAATTGCACGTCATAACAGACATAGTTCAAGAACAATCTTCTTCCCTTAAATTCAACTACGACNGCAAATGGGAGCTCAAACGATAAGATCATCTGTAATGTCAAGCGTATCTATTACTTGGAAGTAAATTTAACCACACAACAATTATCTTTCTATACATATCTTGGACAATTTATGAAGGACAAAATTAATCTGTTGTCATTGCTTACCTTACCTCATTTAAGCACACATAAAACCAAGAAATTTTACATCCATAAAAGCCCCTTAATTACTTACAATTCATCTCTGTTGGAAAGCTAAATATACAAGAATTGCACGTCATAACAGACATAGTTCAAGAACAATCTTCTTCCCRTAAATTCAACTACGACGCAGCAGCTTCATCAAACTTTCGAACATATAATCAAGATTCGAGAACATAGTGCCAAGTAGCTGTCTAGTGGTTACAAGGTTTATAATTGACTATAATCTTTTCCCATTCAGAATGAATCAGAGATTAGCAGTATGATAGGTTCATAATGATTTTGCATAATCAAAGAATGTCTTGCATACTCTTATCTTAAATATGCAGTCAGAAATAAGAACTACATGAACAAAAGTACAGATGTATATTAATCATTGGTTGAAGATTCTTGAATTGAGTGTGATTTATGTTATCCAAGCATACCAGAACTTGGTGTTATTGCTTTTGTAAAAGTAACAAAATTTTGCTTTCCAGAAGATGGGGGCAAAAATAACAGAGAAATATTAGCAGGAAGTAGTTATACCGAAGCAATAATGATCAACTGCCCAGCTCCTGCAGAACCACCAATAAGCGCAACAACTAAACTGGGGACAATAGCCAAGCATCTAGTCAACAAGTTCCTAATCCATGGCTCCATTCGTAGATCGAGAAAACCCTGCAAACCAGAATATTGTAGGAAAAGGTATCAGTTTATTTGCTAATGGGTTGAAGGTGTAAAACATGGAAATAGAGTATGCCAGGCTCTTAAGCAAACAAGGGTGTTTAGAATGGAAAAAAGGGTGCAAGAAAGGTTTTTCACAATCCACAAGTAGGACATTACATCAGAATATTCTAAAAAATTATTCAGCTAGGCAAGCAACTAGAATCTTGTCTAATGTTTAACCACATATCTGAAACAAAATATACATAACATTACATTGTTTGTTATGAAGCTACAATTAGCATGTGAATATTGCTTTCAGCTAGTGAGAGGGGATGATAAAATTAACTAGTCCGATTGAGATTTAGAACCTCGAATGAGGCCTTATTTTTTAACAACTAAACTTATATGAAAAGACAAGCTCTTAAACCATCAGAGTTTGTAAACAAAGTAGACCTGAATTTGTGTAAAGGTGAAAGAACATGGCCTTATAATCACAAGCATAGCAGTTTAATATGTTAAGCTATCGTAAAACTAGAAGCAGCCATTAGGGCTGTAAGTTTTTAGGAAAATAGATGGGACATGAGAATTTATATCTTAACCACGACTACCCCAAGGCRCGAGATCTCAGGGTTGGAATTTTATTGGGATGCGGTAAACATATTCTTTCTTTTCTTTTCTTTTTTGATAAGTAAAGCAGTCGACTTATTAGATTATGTTGCACGATGACTTGGAAACATCAACGTAATTCACAGATATTCAAGAAGTAATTAGTGACTTATATACAGAATTCATGGTACCTGCATGACATATTGGCCAGCATATGTTCCAGTTATTGTGGAGCTCTGACCAGAAGCCAACAACGCTATTCCAAAGAGCTTAGAACTCCAATTTCCCAACACATTCTGAGAACAATGAGCATATGAACACACGCTTAACATAAAGAATTGAAACTAGAGCGTCATCAGTTTTCATACTTGGGAAATTAGATACATTGGACATGCAGGATTTGTCCATCTGTTTTTTGCTCATGGAAAATTTATTAATAACTAAATAAAAGTAGAGTTCGTTTTCTGTATGAAAGACTTGATCTAGTCAAAAGTCAAAAACATCGAAGAAGGGATTGACAAGTAAATATGAGTATATATCATTTTATGATATGATCTTTTAAGGAGATAATTTTTACTGTATATACTTCGAAGAGCATGTGTGATGTCAAACTGTTAAGAATATTATAGAAATGAAGGAAAATACCTTGAGTAGAAAAGATGCTTCATTCAAGTCCAAGTCATTACAGCTTTTCTGATCTTCTACGCTCAAAGTTGAGGAGCTGCAAACTGCACCACTGACAGCTATGACAGACACATTAATGAGGAATGCCACTGCGAGAGCAATTCCACTTTCTATCAGATAGAATCTACAAGCTTCCTGTGAAAAAGTGGTTACATGATAAAGTGCTCYTTATAGAATAGACGCGGTGTGAAACACAGAAACGCGATAACAGACCACAATAAGAACTGCACACGGCTAGTCAACATTTAATCATTCAACTCAACCTACTGAGATGGCAACAAATTGAACAAATCCAACAGAAGGCAGACAGAAACTTTCAGATGACAAGGCAGGGTAGAGTGGTAGTAGACACTAGACAGCAAAAAAAAAACTGCAAGGGAAACCAACATAAATATTTCTAAGGCGATAAATTTTGATGTCCAAGGTTGCTATAAAACTCATATGAGTCAAATCAACTTCTCATAGGCAAGAGATGTCTATACACAAGGTATCACTAATTCAATCCATATTATAGATTTCTGAGAATGCAGAACAGATTCAGTTGAGAAGTAAACTCTGGCTAATTGCAAADACTTCGTATTAAATAATGAAAATAGAAACTGTCATTATGATAAAACTTATTACTATTATATTTAAGCTACCAAAAATATCTGGTGAATTACCTTGATGCCACCAACAGAACGTGGTATTTTTCTGGAGAGTACCAATGCTGAATGAAGGAATAGATTGTGACTGCGTGAAGTAACAGTAGTCAGAAAGATCTTGAATCAGGCACGGCACAGGGCACAGGATGAAGAATAGGAAATCCTAAAAAACTCAAGTTTGACTATTGAGTATACTTACGGCATAACCATAGCACCAAGTAAAGAAATGGCAAGACCAGTTGCACCATTTCCTTTGAGTTGAGGAACAAATAGTCCACTAAAGACTTCTGAAGCCTGTGGCTTTGCATATCCCAGCTCCGCYAGAAAGCACGCAGCAATAGTAAGCACCAAAAAGGTAATCAAGAATTCAAGTTTGCGCACCTAATATAGTTTTTAGAAGAGAACTAAAGTCAGATTCTTTTAGCAATACATTAAACGGAAACGACTTGTTTGAAATAAAAGATAAAGGAATTATTTTCACACCCCATATTGCTGTAATGCAAGTAGAACCAGGGTGCTCAGCCCAGTCAGAAGAACACCAGCCCAGACAGGAATATTGAAAAGCATATTCAATGCAAAAGCTGTTCCAATCACTGTAAACAGCAAGATAAAGTTCAAGTTAAGATTTATAGAAACAGCCAAGCTGAAATCTAAACGTGCACTTTCAACACTGGGTGGCAGATTTTATGCTCTTACATAATTACATTTATAAGCATTTCAGCTATTTGAATTAAAAGTCAAGAGATTCAAACCTTCAGGAATGTCACAAGCAACTATTGCAATTTCAGCCAAAACCCATAAAATGAAGTTCGGCACTTTTGAGTACTCAAATCTGCAATGCTCCGCCAAATGCTTCCCTGAAAATCAGGAACCAAGTATAAATGTAACGGTCATGGAAGAACAAATATAAGAATGATTTGGGTAAAGGATATGCCTGTAACAACGCCAAGATTAGCAGCCATAGACTGTATGATGAGGGCAGCACATGAAGCCACTAATATGATCCAAAGTAACTGAAGACATGTAAAATTTAGCCATTTAACATTAGAAGTGGCTTTGATTTAAAAGTACAAAGAGACAAGAGCAAAGACTGAAGTGAACCAATAATATGAATGGCTAAAGGACTTGGAAGAAGAGGAGAGAAAAATACAAAGGTCCGAGATTATTACAATGAGTTTAGCAATTGACTGTCTTGTAGTGGCATAGCAGAACATCACCACAGCTGACATCAGTTTCTATCTTGAATTTAGATTCTATTTTTAAAGAATATTTCATATTGGATWTTGTACATGAATGTGGCCTTAATGCGAGTTTATTTATTTATACACACCCTTGTTAACTTAGAATTAACATTATGTTATTTACAAGAATAGTTGTGCAGTTGTCTACATCTTGTTGTGTGTGTGTGTGTGTGTGTGTGTGTGTGTGTGGTGAAATTAGGAAAATCTCATTACATATGCATAGTAGCTACACGAATACAATCTGAGAGACAATGTTCGTTTCAATAACTATGTGGCGGTTGCAAKCAACTAGCTAATGATCAAATGACATTTCGGAGAAATGTTAATAGTCATGAAGAAGTTACAGTGCCAAACAAAATTCAGAAGAAACCAGCACACACCTCATACTTGAATTGAGCTCCAGCCTGGAGATCCGTTTCAACTATAAGATAGTTAAAACATATTGAACATAAATTAGAGCAATGGGATGACTATGATTCCAAATATAACTAAAGAAAGATAAGAAATCTGTCTTACAGTTTCCGGGATCAATGTATGCAATGGAAACAAGGAATCCAGGACCCATGTATGAAAAGAAATTCTTCCAGCTTTTCTTCTGTAAAGTCAAAAATTAATAAACAGAAAATGATCAGAATTACTGGCCTTGCAAAGGTCACCAGTGAAGAAACACTAGYGAGGAAAGTCTCTTAGAGTCTTAGATACGCTGTCAATTACAATAGTTGATGCAATATTAGAYCGAGAATGAATGAGTAAACTGATAGCGTGTTACTAACACTAACGGAGTAAGAAGTAGCCAAGTRGAAAGTCTAGTAGCTCAGAAATAAATGGGTAATACCCTACTCTTGTTTCAATTGCTCTTSTTGGTAGATTCATCAAGTTATTAACACCCGCATCAATGAGAGCTCTCCTACAGTCTAGTGTTAAAAGTAGGAACTTATAGACATTRTATAACWAAGCAACAGTTCCTGCTTTGATAAAGACAGGAAAGGGAAAATGAGAAAAACCTAAGTTAAACCTCAACATTGTAACAAAGCATGAATAAAAYATAATSACCACCCAATAACAGCTTGTTATTGCCACTATAATGTTATCAACTTATTAAAGTCAGTACTCTAGTACTTTATGAGTTATGACTTCATATATTCCCAGCCAAGCATCTATATTATACTTCATATATCTTAAGTTTAATCGAAGCATCTATGGTTCATCATCACCAAATCATCATATGAGTTGATGAATGTTGCGTGGCTATAAAATGCTGACATTATGATGTTTTAAAAACTCCTCATAATTCCTTGAAAAAAGCATATGATGCAGAGAAATACAAAAGTAAAGGACAGTCTAAATGAATATGTTGTGTGGCTATCCTTAGCTTCCACTCTTGGAGTCTTCACTCTGAAGGACTCGTTAAAGTTCTTATACTACTAGAAAGATAACACAATCCTTCAATTATCTCTTTACCATGTAACAAAATCATTTCCTAATGTCTCAATATACAAGAATGGTCTTGTTGACACTTACACACAGAGTAGCAAATAGCTTATGACTAGGTGATGCCTGATTTTGTTATCTGATTAAATGAGTACAAATACGTACGCTGCATTTCATGAAAATTAACTACTTTCAGCTGTTATGTATTAGCTACATTATCGGTCACATTGGATCTTGACGGATTGGCATGATCTATTCKTGTACTTAACCTTCATAATAGGATTACTCAACTAGCTACCCAAGTAACATCAAGGCCCTGTTTGGCAAATTGTGTTTAGAGTTTAATCATTACGTCGTAGCTTTTGTTGTAAGAGTTAAAGGAGTATTAACCTTTTGTTTAGTTTTTTTTTTTTTTTTTTTACTAGCAGTTACAATTGTATCTGACAACATTAAGTCGGTTACTTAAAGTTTATTTATGGACATTTAACATACCTTCTTCATTTTAAAATAACAATTAAAAACATGCAATTATGCAAACATGTATTTTGCCCTGAGTGAAGCTTTTTGAGAAAGAGTTCAAGTAAAACTCTATTTGAAAAGTCCTTTTACAAAACACCCCTGAAATCTATTCTCTTCCACATCATACTATCATAGCCACAACGATCCATACATTTGATAGCCAATCAAAAATTATTATGATGGGAATCAAGTTTGAGTGTAAATTCATGAGGATTTTAATTATCATTTCAATGTTATTGCTATTCCTTCCAAATTGTCTACTCCCTCCATTCTACGAAGTTCATGCGATTTTCCTCATATGAACAATCCATGAAGTTTAGGTCTCTTCTACTCTATTTTATTTTGGGATATGTTATATCAATTTTTGATTGATAACAATCCATTGTATGGGGCCTATTTAAAATTTTAAACCACTTGGAACACTCATGAGCAATTTTTTAATGCAATTTGTTTGTTTTTCTCTTCAATTTAAAGTTGCATTTTAACTTACTCTCATTATTTTATTAGTTTTCAATACGTTTACCTCATCCTTCATATGTTTATGCATGAACTTTATGGAACGAAGTGAATATTTTTTTCTATTAATTTGCATTCTCACCCAATACCTCCTCCGACTCCTCCGACTGGTAATGGATTTAATGAAATTAAACTCATAACGGAATCAACAATAAGGATGAGATTTATATTATCATTTGCTTTCCTTGCCAGTTACACACTTACACTCAATACTCATTTGATTACGTATTGAGACGAATCTAACACATCTGCATAGAAATATATTTTTTTCTCATAAAGTTTTCTTCACCTTGTACCTAGTATTCCAACGTAACAATCATTCTTAGACAGGAGTACATTTACAACAAAAAACCACTGTAAAAAGTACTCTCCTCGATGCGAATTGCCATAGAATACAACAGGTTATTTACGGTACTTTAAATTTTTTTTTTTTTTTTTTGTGTGTGTTTATAAGGTTGCAAAATCAGTTTCATGATCTTCTGTTAGTGAGAAGAACACAAAATCCAATTTCGATGATTTTTCTGTAATTGAGTCAGTGTTCCTTCCCTCTCTCTACTGTTCACTTTTATATAATTCACCATATTAACTTTAAATCAAGTATTTATCTCCAGTATAATCTTAAATCTTAAATCTTAATTGCCATAAATTTAAACAAATTATACACTTTGATATTAAAAAAAAACTAAAATAATAAAGTGATAAAAAAATATTACTAAACATTGCAATATATAAAAATGCGAAATAATACTCTGTATTTAACAATCTTGAACTTTTGCAGGTTATATTTTAAAGTAAATATGTGAATTATCCAAATGTGCAAATTGCAAATTACAAATTTTATCTGTATTAAAAATAAATAAATAAGTGAACACAAATTATTATAAAATATCAAACATGCAGATTTCAAATTCAAATTCTTTTAAATTAAAAAAAAATAAGTAAAATAAGTGATACAAAATTATTATGAATTATCAAACATGCAAATTGCAAATCCAAATTTTGGAAGTATTCATAACTTCGTACCAATGAAAAAAAAAATGATGAAATTAGCATAAAATCGGAAGAATTAAGTAAAAAAAACTAACCTCAGAAACAAGAATTTGTTCGGTTTCAACAGTGTCAATCAACCTGGACCTCACGTGACTACTCCCGACTTCATTCTCACCATTCTCTCTTCCTTCGCTCACTATGAATTGCGGCTGCTCACTACTCGTCCCCATTTTCTCTCTCCTCTGCTACTAAAAAATCATCAAAATCAATACTATTATCATGAATTTTATATATATATATATATATATATATGGGTTAAAGAAATAAGGAAATTAATTTGATCAAAAGATGATCAATTAACATACCTGAATAAGAAAAAATGATGAGAAATTAGCAAATGAAATGAAGGGAGCGAAGAAATAATCAAGTGTGTTTGGTAAGAAGGTGCAATACACTAGTAATAGTAATAGTAATAGTGGTCTTAGTGGATTGGAGTACTCAAGTTAAAACAAACATTTCCGCCATTTTATCGCTTTTTTCTCTCTTCGCACGCATGCACACGCTCTCTATTTATGGGCTTTGTTGAGGTGCTCCAACCAATCCCATCCTAACATGTGGACCAAATGAGGATCAAAGTGGGGGCCCCTTGACTATATTTTGAACAAACCCCTTTCAAATTGGGGGTATGATAGATCCCATACGGATGTGATTTTTTTTTTTTTTTGCACAAAAAAAGGGTATAATGGTCATTTAATATTATTTTACGCCTTTACACATTCATTTTACACCATTATTCACTCAAAAAATTAGTGGCAAYCTAAACTATGCACACAAATCTCCATATTCCGCACACATATTTTCATAATTTTCCATTTATACCCTTTCCCTTTTAATCCCTGATAACCACTTTCTCACTCTACCTTTCTCTTTTTAAAAAAAATCCACGACATTTACAATTACAATAGATTTGCAACCACTCTTCGACKCACACCACACGCCGGAGATCGTTGACGTTGGTGCCACTCACCGAAGACTCCTATCGCTGTTGCCGTCGAGCCGAGCCGAGTTGTCGTCCGTCCCGACGTTGATGTTGTTGCTACTGTGTATACTGGAAGCTTCGTCGCTGCCCTGTTGCGCCACTTCCACTACCACTGCATTGTTCCGACGTGATGGTCTGTTGTTGGCCCACCATGGAGGGTCCGACCCAGGTGATCGGGCTCTCCATAGTGGGTCCAATCTTGTAGGTCGGATCACCCATGGAGAGCCCGTTCAACTAGGATGGACCATTCATGGTTGGCCCTACTTTGTTCGTCGGAGACTCATCATAGTCAGAGTGCTCGAAGGGTCCGCTTGTTCGTCCATAATTGTGGTTGACAGTGGTCATGCTGGACAGTGGTGGTGGTACTCGGCAGGGCATTGGTGGTGGTGGTCGTCAATTGTGACGGTGGTCGGAGTTAGTTCTTGATGTTGGGTGYTGGCGGCGGTGGTGAAAGACTAAGTGTGAAGAGGGAGGAGTAAGTGTGAAGAGAGAGAAAAAAGGGTTAAGGGTGAAAAGGTGGAAAAAGTGAGGGTGAGTGAGTAAGGGTGAATAAGTAATTTCATTACGTATTGTGTGTGAAATACGGACATATGCGTGCGACATTTAACACAATCCAAAAATTACACCAAAATAAATTCATTTTACACAATCAATAAAGGTTGAAAAACAATAATAAAGGTTGAAGAACCCAATCAATATTGATGAAACACAATAATGTAAGAATGTATACGTGTATTGGTATATGCAAATATGCAATAGTACGTTGTCAAGTAAAGAAGAGTGATATTGTTAATATGACTGGTGGAATTGCGTGAGATGCTTTGTATTTGAGTTATGTGCCATCCATTCAACATAATTTAAGTCCACATTTGACGGTTCATAACTAAAGCCCTACTTTTGTATTAACCCAATATTTGTTAGTCAATTTTGGGTATCTAATGCTCTGCTCTAAAGTCCAAACTCTTAAGATCATATTAAGGTCTCGTTTGGGTACCGTTGAAATTTAATTTAGGAAAAGGCTACACATACACTATGTGGCCCCCACATAACCACGTACACAAAAGGTATACTCCTTTTTTTATCATCTCTCTTTAATTCACGTAGCAAGTCATTTTTTATAGGAAGTGAATT
>SNQN01001441.1:65086-87577 GCA_008642245.1 Bassia scoparia
ATCACTTAAACTAACTAATTAATCTATTTAACACCTAAAATAACTAATTAAACAACTAATAATAAATAATAAAACTAACTTATCACTAACACCCATTACCACCATGACCCCCTTAATTCGAACAATCACCAACATCAAACCCAATTTGAACAATCGACACAACACCAATAACAACCAACATCAAATCCATATTTCTGAACAATCGAACAACCATTTGAAGCAAAGATTTTCGAACAAACTACCAACAATTTGAAGTGGCGAACACGCAAACAACAATTCGCCCAACTTAGAAATGCAACACAACAACATCAGCGGTGCAACAATAGATAGAGGAGAGAGATTGGACAAAAATAGCAGCGGTTCGAAAATTAGATTCGGAATCTAGGTTGGGTGATTCAAAATATGAGTAGAGGAAAGCATGGTTGGGCATGTGGTTGGGTGATTCGAAATTAGGGTTTTTAGTGGTGGTTGGTCTGTAGTGGTGAATAGGTTGCGATGGTGGCTCGGCGCGGTGTCCATGGTGATGTGTGGTAGTGTGTGATGTGTTGTGGTGCATGGATGGTTTCGTAGTGGTTAGTATAGTTAATGGGGTTGTCGGTAGAAGTTAATTGGTTAGGGTTAATTAGGTAGAACAGAGTTACATGAGCTATTACTCCCTAACCTCAAGGTTATCTGAGGCGTTTTTCAAACCTCAGATTAGAAGAAGATGGGTGGAGATAGGAAGGGGGTGGGCAAATAGTGAGTCAAAGGTGTAATTTTGGGTCAAAAGTCTCAAAACCACCGATGACGTCATCGGGTTTTTGATTACAAAGTTTTTTTCGGTTTTGGTTTGTTTTCGCAATATTCGTTTTAAAAGGATTGTTTTTGCAATTTTTTAGTTTTAAAAGGTTTGTTTTGACAAAAAAAACTTTTTTTAATGGTTTATCATGATGAATTTTAAATTACCTTTTTGGTATTTAATTAAACTTTTCTCTCTTTGTTTGGTATTTGAGGGGGGACTTAAATGACTTAATTATTTTGAATGAGTTTAATTTTCAAAAATTAAGTCATTTAAGGGGACACCATTGCTCCTCCATTCACTTATATAATAGAGATTTATTTTTGTATATAAATATTGTGTCATTGAAGATATAAACTATACAACAAAACATACTTCCCCGTAACGAAATAAATACAACAATTGACTTTCACGTATTTATAYGAAGATATTTAACAATGTAAAAACTAACAATTTGTCAAAATAATTTTTACACAATGAATAATAGGATGATAATTTTGATTAATTTGATCGTTTATTAGGTTAAATTTCTTTCTCAAAATACGTGTAAATTCAATTGTTGCATTTGTTTCAATATGGAAGAAGTACATTCGAAAGTTTGTAAACAGTAAAAATATTTGACGAAATGGAGGGATTATATGAAAACTGAAAAGAAATACAGTATATGTATATTGGGTCTAAATCTAATTGTATAAACAGTCGCCAACTTTTAAAAGTTTGGGTTCTTTTACTTAATCAATTTGGACCTTCGACGTGAAATATTCTTTTTTAGGCTCCTGCTCATAAATGGGCCTACATTGTTCGATACTTGGGCCAACTTATGTGGTCCTTAAATAAAGGCCATTCTACTGGTCATTAATTGAAATGTCCATTGTTCGGACCAAACATAGACAGTATATTAAANGAACAATCGAACAACCATTTGAAGCAAAGATTTTCGAACAAACTACCAACAATTTGAAGTGGCGAACACGCAAACAACAATTCGCCCAACTTAGAAATGCGCGCAACACAACAACATCAGCGGTGCAACAATAGATAGAGGAGAGAGATTGGACAAAAATAGCAGCGGTTCAAAAATTAGATTCGAAATCTAGGTTGGGTGATTCAAAATATGGGTAGAGGAAAGCATGGTTGGGCGTGTGGTTGGGTGATTTGAAATTAGGGTTTTTAGTGGTGGCTAGTCTGTAGTGGTGAATAGGTTGCAATGGTGGCTCGGCGCGGTGTCCATGGTGATGTGTGGTAGTGTGTGATGTGTTGTGGTGCATGGATGGTTTCGTGGTGGTTAGTATAGTTAATGGGGTTGTCGGTAGAAGTTAATTGGTTAYGGTTAATTAGGTAGAGTCGTGGTTTAATTAGTTAGGTTTAGGTGTGTAATAGCATAATCTGTTAGGTTTAACGGTGAAATAAATGAAAAACTAACGARAGAGTTACATGAGCTATTACTCCCTAACCTCAAGGTTATCTGAGGCGTTTTTCAAACCTCAGATTAGAAGAAGATGGYTGGAGATAGGATCGGAAGGGGGGTGGGCAAATAGTGAGTCAAAGGTGCGTGTAATTTTGGGTCAAAACCACCGATGACGTCATCGGGTTTTTGATTACAAAGTTTTTTTCGTTTTTGGTTTGTTTTCGCAATATTCGTTTTAAAAGGATTGTTTTTGCAATTTTTTAGTTTTAAAAGGTTTGTTTTGACAAAAAAAACCTTTTTTTAATGGTTTATCATGATGAATTTTAAATTAACTTTTTGGTATTTAATTAAACTTTTCTCTCTTTGTTTGGTATTTAAGGGGGGACTTAAATGACTTAATTATTCTGAATGAGTTTAATTTTCAAAAATTAAGTCATTTAAGGGACACCATTGCTCCTCCCTTCACTTATACTAGTTTTTATGTGCACGCGATGCGTGCTTAGGCTTATGAAAATTGTATTTCATCATTAAAAATAATTATAAAGTATGTATCAGAATAAAATGTTTATAGCTAATTAGTAATACAATTTTATTGAATTGTTTTTTTTTTTAAATATGACTTGAAATTCAAAATAAAACCATTAATGCTTCAATTCATTGTTTAAAACTTTTCACTAATTAAGTTACATAAAGAATATAATTTTCATTTTTAATCACATAATAAGCAAACAAAGGGTAGTTTAGACACATTAACTCAAAATTTTTCAAAATTCATAAGGGTATAAAAAACTTTTATGAAGGGGGACAACCATCTTCCTCCCCCCTTCCCTTATATAATAGAGATTATAAATTTTTCGTATCAATAAGAACTTCTAAATTTAATGTAGATTTATCATGTATGTAATAATCGAGTTGTTTTTTATTAGCTATTTAGTATTTTATTTTTTAGGTGAACAATAAAATTGTGTACTTGATTTGTAGAAGCGATATAATTTTTAAATTTGATACTCTAACTAAATGGAATTTTTTTTATGTAAAAAAATAATAAAAAAAATAAAAAGTGTTTGTCAGTAATATAAAATTTTTTCACTTGTTTTTTTTAGTTTACATTAAGTTTAAAATTTCCTCATTTTTTGTCAAAACATTATATTTTAGGATTATGCATTAATTGTAAGTTTTGAATCTTAATGATCATTCGAATATTAAATTCTGCTTTATGCATAGGAGAAGTGTAAATTTTCTCTTCGTAATAATAGTAGTATAAGGTCAAATTGGAATTTCATAGGGGACACCATTTGCTCCCCCCCATTTCACTTATATAAATAAAGATAATAAGATTTATTTTTGTATACAAAATTGTGTCATGAAGATATTAACTATTACAACAAAACATACCTTCCCCGTAACGAAATAAAGCAACAATTGATTTCCGTATTTATAGGAAGATTATTTAACACATGTAAAACACGAACAATTTGTCAAAATTAATTTTTACACACTGATTCATTAGGATATAATTCTTGATTATTTGAATCGTTTATTAGGTTAAACTTCCTTTCCCTCAATATACGTGTTAAATTCACATTGCTTGCATTTGTACTTCATTATGGAAGCAAGTTAACATTCGAAAGTTTCGTAAAACCAGTAAAACATATTGACGAAACGCAAGATTACATGAAAAACCCAGAAAAATACCAGTATATGGATCTAAAATCTTTACCTCTGTCATAAACAGTCGTCCCAACTTTTAAAAGTTTGGGTTCTTTTAATCAATTTGAACCTTCGACGTGAAATATTCCTTTTTAGCTACCTGCTCATTAAATGGGCCTAACATTGTTTCGATACTTGGGCCAACTTTCTTATGTTTTGTCCTTTTTTCAAAAAAGAAAAGGGGGGGCATTCTACTGGTCATAAATTGAAATGATCCATGGTCGGACCAAACATAGACAGTCTATTAAAACTCTATAAAATAAGACTAACCCAAAAAAAACCCTCAAATTTGCCAATTCACAAACTAATGCAAGTTTAGCCGAAGCATGCAGCACAAGCATAACACGATACAAATACCATAACGTGACTCCACCTAGGATGACACAAGACATAAATATTAGGTACGATACAGTTGTACACTCGTCTCCCATTTTGAGTATTTTTTATTTTATTTAGTTAAATAACGACATAAGCATTACAAATTATAATGCCGGCGATATTCAAAACATGTAACACCCAATGTTAGTATCTTTTTGTGCTTTCGAGACAATGAGGGTGGAATGAGAAATTGATCTCAGGACTCGAGGTTTCTGAAATCGGTGAGAAAAAACTCTAACTAACTTGACTATCCCTCGCTGCTGTCAAGCGCATTAGTCAAGACAATGATCTGTAAGAAACTGGGTGTGATCAGGACTTTCGATACCATTACCAATAAAGAACTTTCTAGAAACAAATTAGTGGGAGGGAGATTGAAATGAATAATGATGGAATCTAGAATAATAAACAGTGAAAGAATAAGTGGAATTTCTATTGGTAGATCTTAAAACACTCCGAACAATGAATGACAGGAACTTGATGTGAAATTAAGTCGAAAGATTGCTTTTGACTGTGTTATGAACCATCCATTAAGAAAGTCTATTTTTATGGTTTCTTCATTAAAGGCCTCGTTCCATAGCCCAAATAAAATTTCCATGTGTATGTTTCTTAACAGAATAACCACCAACAACAGTACATAAACTGTAGATGCAACTGCGACATAGAGTGATCAAATTGGTTAAAACGAACGTGTATATTAAAAAATGTCATGTTCAAAACCGTATAAGTTTAGTACCTCTGCTTAGTGTGGGCCACGCATCCGTGTTCAAACTTAACCTAAGAAATGTAATATTTTAATTGTCTAAACCCTTACAATTTCACCAATCGAGCCAGAACTAAATTGACAGGACCACACTAATGATAACCAGTTCAACTAGAAAATAATTGAGCTCACAATGATTCCCAATTAATAACTCGCATGTGCTGGCTTGAAAAAGAATTGTTTTATGTGTGTATACAAATGGTGTTGTTGATCTTATCAAATTAAAAATTTGTCGCATTTGTATAAAAGAGTGTTAACGAGTTTCATAATACGTTGGTAAAAAATCTCTATACGAATTATGTTCATACATCTATGAAGTAGGTCCTATAGACTCATATATAGCGAACCATTCCAATGGCCAGACAACACAAAAAAATAAAATATTGTTGGTCTATCGCAAATTCACAATTCATTCTATAAAAATATCAATTTAGAACAGTGTAAATATTTAGTTCCGCATATATATTCTTTTAGACTTTTAACCATTAAATCGAAAGGCATCCAATCCGGACTATATAACAATGTGGTGGAGATGTCTACAAGAATAATTAGTCAAGGAGGCTATGAAACATTGTAAATGCATTAGAGATGAGTCCGAAAAATGACATCACAAACCTTATTTTTGTAAGGCATTTGTAGCATCATGCAACATTATTTTGTCTACCTTAAAATCTGGATTTTGAACTTGACAAGTTAATTGGATTACGGAATATAATAATAATATAAAATAATAATATAAGAATTTAATAATAATAATAATAATAATAATAATAATAATAATAATACATAATAATTAATAATAATACATTATAATAATAATAATAATAATAATAATAATTAATAATTAATAATTAATAATAAAAAATGCATCAAGTAAAATTAAAGTATAATTGTTTTAGGCCTTGCTTGATTATAATGATATTGGCCAATTACTAGTCTGATTTAATTCACAGTTCTAAATTTATGCCTGCAATTATCCTTCATCTGTAACAAGTATAATATAGGACGTATACTATAAGAAAATTAAATATTTTACGTACTTATTAACGATTAAGGTTGCGAGCTTAATAACTACATAAGTGTTTATTATGAAATTCAATTTATATATGGAATTAAAGTCTTCGTTTATATTACTATCTTTGAACTCATCATTCATCGGAAGAACAAATTTGCCATTATTTTAGTAACTTGTTACTCACACAATTACTCAGATTTGCCTTTAGATAACAATACAAGGCATTGAAATTTAGAAACCTAGGAACCAAGAGCAGGTATTTACTAAAATTTTCCAACTAGCATTTGACTCTTCGCATGACCATATATACACTAATATTGACCAATCAATGACATTTTATGCACTAATATTTCGTGTGGAAGAAGCTTTCAATTTTTATGTTCAACCTTTTCATTCAGTACTAAGAATAGATAGCGTCAAATTTCAACGAATTAAAGATAATGGCATTGTCATGGAAACAAACAAACAAAACAAATTAAATAAATAAATAAGGAAAATTATGATACGACTATATATGATGCATTGGCTAGCCAAATAACACCTCAACAAAGTTATGGACTTGAACACTTTACTTCAAGGACTTCATCGACACGCGTGTCTCTCTATATATATCTTCATGGTTTTCCAATTCACCACCAATGGAGATTGGAGCTTTCAATTTTTCAAATTGTCGTTGAAATGATTTCTAATTAGGTCATGTAATCAATGACCATATATTTGAAATTATGATTAAAATCAATATTAGTAATTAACTCTTTAATCTCTTCACATTTTAAAAATTACACTACATTTAATCAACTAAAACGATCACATGATCTAAGGATCAATTGATGCACTTCATGGTTTTTGAATTCCCCTAATTACTTTCCCATTTTAAAATGCACTATAAAAACACTCAGATGTGTGATGTATCCACCATGAATGCCCAAGAAAATGATGGAGAGTAAAACAAGCCATCAAGTGCGCAAACATTAAATACTCAAAACACAAAAACTAACCATTGGATAAACCACGTTACGTGAAAGATATATAACCTTATCATCACACGGCAACTTATTATTATTACCTCTTAATTTTGTCCATATTGTTAAATGATTAGTATTCAACTGGATGTATCATTGAAGAGATGACTAGAAGAATATGAAACACTTTTCCTGGCATTTAGCTTCCTAAACACCACGTCACAAACCAAGTGTTTTGGCATGGTGGTGTCCACCTGGTCTTTTAATCAAGAGGTCATGGGTTTCGAATCTGGGCCTGGAATAAAAGGACAAGTCTTGGCCAATCTTTATCCTTAAGGACACCCGGGGCAAGAGATTAGTCACTGCTCATCGGCGTGGTGAATACCTTGGTTATTCATCCCAAAGAAAAACACCAATGGCCACACCCACGGTATACAAAATGTTGAGAATAGAGCATTTGCTGGTATGCATTGATACCTCTCCCCCATTGAATGCATAAATAAAGTGTTTCGGTTTTTTACTACAACCGTCGAGTGATATAGACACTCCTATATCATATACGAAATTTTGGTTTTTGAGAAGAAAAAAATGAATTTTCAATGAAAAGAAAACAAGTACATCTCTCTTATGATAAATGTTAGTTTTCTTATGTAAAAACATGAAGTTATGAGGGTGAGAGGATTTGAATCTATAGCTTTGTATAAAGACTCTTTATCTTTATTATTGGGTTAAGATTTCGTCGATTAGATGATATGATGCAGACTGATAGAATATATATTATATTCAGGGTCTCAACCATCAGCTTAAACTTATTGGTTGAAATGGTCTGGTTAACGATGGTATAGACGCCAGGTGCAAAGAAGGTCACGAGTTCGAAATCTCACTCCCTCTCCGCCATCTAAGTGGAATTATTCGGCACCCAAAATATATGAGTGGACCGTGCTACGTCCACATTTTCAGTTCGAAGGGTCTTTTTCACGTGAGGAGAAGTGACAACACAATGGAGAAGTATTTAATTTGGACCGATGTGTGGTTTTAGTGAACTCACTACACACATCGAAACAGTCAATAGAAACACGTTATAATAGCTAATAGGTGGTCACTGGTGTAAGTTCTGGACTTCTTGGACTTGTTTTGGCCAAATAAGATTGGAAGTTGACAGATTTTTTTTTTTTTAATTTTATGGATTAGTCATACATACTGCCAAATAACTTATCTATCTTATATAGGGCCCCATTTAGTTATCTCTTGTTTCACAGATTATCAGGCATGTTACAATGTTATGGCCTTCATTTGATATGAAAACATTTTTTAGTTTTTTCAATTTTTATCTTATTTTCTAATTTAGGTTCGTAATTTGCAGTAATTATACCACTATAGTGTGCTAATTTTTGCTCCCTTGATAAGAAATTTGAAGGTCAATAACATTGTGATTGGTTTACGCAAAGGAATTAAACACTTTTTTATTTCCATTCCAATCAGCTTATAGGATTAAGCCCGGCGAATCTAAAAAATGATTTAGTACAAGTGCGGCAAAATAACCTAAATAAATTGTTAATAATTGCTCTTATTAATTATTGTTGATGCTTGGTGATTGAGACTGCCTTGGTAAGGAAGAATCATATTTGATCCCGCAAACAACAATTGGGAGGGGACTGAAACTTAAACCACCAAACATTGAGCACACGAAATGCCATCCAATTAGCCCAAAAATGAACCGGTGCGATTATTTATTTATTTATTTATTTTAAACAAACTTTTATCTTAACCGTGCTAGTTTAAGCATTTATGTACTTTTCCTATTTAATTGACTAGTTTAGAAGTCTAATTAGCTGGCTTGAAAGTCCAATATGTTGGAGTTATAATTACCCAATCCAACCACAACTTATTAAGATTGGAGTTGAAGCAACTAAAATTATACTAATATCTTCTTGTATAAAAAATTATTAGGCTTAATCAAACATGTCAAATTTTATTAGAACTTATTTGAAATAATTGTAATTCCTGAAACATATTTGTACATTTAAGCAGAGCAACAATGAATTGGAAAGAACAAAAATCCTTAAATTTATGCAACAATTTGGTGAAGTAATTTTTGGAGTACTAATTATTAAAAAGAACTAATCACTCTTATTCATTCAAACCTAGATTTGACAATAATCTTATTAGTAACAATAGTCTTTGGAAAGCATGTGATGAGTGATTGTGTGAGGGGGTGGTTACTTGATGTCA
Source organism: Bassia scoparia (assembly GCA_008642245.1). Classification (NCBI taxonomy): domain Eukaryota; kingdom Viridiplantae; phylum Streptophyta; class Magnoliopsida; order Caryophyllales; family Amaranthaceae; genus Bassia; species Bassia scoparia. The sequence goes on from SNQN01001441.1 coordinate 74,330, forward strand.
CCACTCTTATACACAATATATATAACTCTGCATTAAAAAATAGACGTGTCACCTATTTAATGACAATAAGCATAATTAGTGCGCCAAGATATTTATGCACTCCAATTATGATCTTAATCTACTCCCTCCGTTTCAATTTATCTTTTACGTTTGTAAAATTGCACATCAATTAAGGAAAATTAGTATTTGGATAAAATATGTTGGTATTACTTGAAAGRTTTATCATTCATTTAATTTGTCGAAAAATGATTGAGCAACCRTAAGGGTTWCCAACCCTCTAAGATATAAGAGAATAAAAAACTATTATATGTGTAATAAATAAYAGAGAGGTGATTTTTAAAATAAAGTTTTAATATTTTCTTGACCAATCAAAAATCAATATTTTGAGGGTTGTCACTTGTCAGCCCTTAGGGTCACCCTATCACTCCTTTAATTTGTTTGAGATGTGTGTGGTAAAATTAAAGTGAATTAAAAATGATTGNTTTGTTTGTTCTGCTTCTATGGAAGATTTGTGGAATTGTTTTCGTTTGTAGGTTTGAAGAAGTGAGGATTCGGAAGATGATGGTCCAAGATAAAATAATGGTACAAATTCTTCGTTCGTGACAACTATAGCACAAGTTGTGAAGATTATTTCRAGCCGTAAAGATGCACAAATATCGAAGTTGAAATGACGAAATTTTATTATTAATTTCATCTCATAYGAATTGTGCTACAGTGTGATTTTATATAGTTGTATTAGATGTGAATTTGTTTCTGTATTTTAGATCTTCTTAATTCATGTATGRATATCCAATGTAGATGTCGTATGGCTTATTATGAATGAAATTCATCCTTTCCGTAAAAATAAATTTAAAGAATCATTACACACATAATAACATCAAGGACATTGTTAATTCTCGCCTCTAATTACTAACAATCGTCCCAAAATATTTGCAAAACTTCCCAAAAAAAACCCTTACTCATTATCTTCCATAGTTACAAACAAATAAACAATAAATAAAATAAAATGGAGAACATAATAATTTAAAAAATATCTTAATTACAATATTACAAAATAATTGAAGAAAGTAATAATAATTATATAAAAAAAACAGTGTGTCCAAATGTAAGATGTAAGTCCCAGTCCCATGGGACCTGATGATTTTTCCGATGCAAGTCCCGTGGGACTTATGTCTACAACAGACACAGGTCTCATGGGACTTGAATTTAGATATTCATCAGATCTCATGGGATTTGAGTGTAGATATTCATCGGGTCCCATGGGACTTGGTGAATTTTCAGAAGCAAGTCCCATGGGATCGGACTTGCGTAATTCTCAAACGTAGAATTTGTTTTAAATTAATATTTTCAAAATATTATCTATACATGAGGATCAAGCAGCGGTGGGAATGATGATTTATTTGAAATGCATAATTCAGCAACTAACGACAGTTCGATATGTCCGTGGTGATTCAAGGTGAAGAGAAGAGGAGAGGAGGAAAAAAGTGTTTTTAGAAGAGAGAAGGATAAAAATGGAAAGTTCTGTGAAATAATAGGGACGAAAATAATTAAATAAAAGGGGACGAGGAATAGTAATCTAGTAACATCAATTCCCGAATTACCAAACACACCAAGGTGCCAAGTGTCCGTGTACCGTCCAACAAACCATCGCATGTGATACTCACCTTCATTATTGAATTGAAATACTACTTATATGCAAACTAATATTGATTTCTTTTCGATTGATAATACGATTGTGATAGCAATCAATCATATTATAATGTTGTGCGTGTCACTAATTCATGGTGTATAACTTACTGATTATGCCTTCTAACGTCACATACATATTGTCACGGCCACATATCTTATGTCTTACTCTTTTAGATTACTAGTAGCCTAAATCATAATTAACTTATGACTTAATTAGTACTAAACCAGATGATTATTGGATGAATGCATGCATGCATTTCAACATTTCATTTGATTATTCAATACCGACAACTTTTAAATTACATCGTAGAAAATAATGCACGATTTATAGGTTGGATCGTAACATTAGATTATTGATCGGGGAAAAAAAATAATTTAACCTAGTAACCGATCGAGCTAGCTTTCATGACATCTATGTTTGAAATTAGTAGACTCATGCGTTCATGCCTCTCGGACTAGTCATAAACTTTTATGTAATTAATTAGATTCAAATTAAAGTATTAAACTTACGAATTTTCTTATATCAAAGTAGATAATTATCAATGTATATTATACAATGTAATTAAGATTTTAATACCTAAAAATATGCTTATTATTCTAAATGGAACCAAATACAGCTGGAAAACAAAAACAAAAAAAAGTGGAGATATCATCACTGAGAATCAACTTTATGTAACGAATCTCATCCTGTTCACTTGCTTTCTTTTAATTAGTAATTTTTTTAAAGATTTGATTAATTAGGAGTAAGTGAAGATATTTTTGCAAGGAATATTTTTAATTGGTTACTATCAGAATGACACCTCTAATTATTTGCTAATCATGCAACAACTTTCATGCCATCCCCTCAAGCAAAGAAAAGCCAATACTGTTACACGAACTATTACATACGAATATATATACAACCCTTAGGATTATCAATAAAAATAAAATATATATTATATTTTTTTAATATAGTATAAAGTTGGGAATTTAAGATAAAAACACGTGTAATTAGTGTTGCAGCATGCATGATTGTAGTCTGTATTTATCGAACTCCTATTACTTTTTTAAATTATATAACTCAACACACTCGTACTTGTTTAAATACACAGAATCAATTCACGATTCCTTAAAAAACGGGTCGAGTTAGAGTTAAAATAGATAATTTCCTACAAAAATTTCTTTATACTTGTAAAAATTAATACAAACTGAATTATTCAAGCTAATTAAGCACATCTCATGCACATGTAAGTCTATCTTATCTTAACTCGATCACGCATGTATGTCGTCTACCTTTACCTGAACTTTAAATAATTTTAGTAATGTTCATGTTCTCTTTGCAAATATATTTCTGTACTTGCACTTATTACAGTTATAAGGAACTAGACAATATCACCCAATAATTGAGAATTTCTTATCTACTACTTATTGATTGATCTCAATAATGTATGAAAATTTGAAATAATTTATTTAACTCCATGAAAGAATAATAATAATAAAAGTTTACAAAATACATACACGATACAAGTATACAACTTGTGCCTTATTGTACATTTTTTTAAAATAGGATTTTTTAGAGGAATATATTCTTCTCATTTCCTTTCCCTTCCTTTAAGATCATTCTCCTTACAATAAATTTCGTAAGGTTGTGTTTGGATAAGTGTATTTCATTTGAAATAATTGAATTCAATTCCTGAAATTCAACGAGTAGTAATCTATTCTCCTTTTTTAAAAAAAAATCAGCAACCTCATTTCCTTTCACTCAAAAAACATTTTCAATTCCAATTAAAATGATAGAGTGTATACAGTGTAACATATTCACAATCAATTTAAACTTTTGGTTAGATAATCCACTAATATAGTACTACCTCCTGTAACACAATTCTCGCAACAATTAGATATTTTTCCTCTTTACTTTATGTCAAATCGCTCGTTGCAGAGAAGTTATGGAGGAAGTATAAGAGTCATTGTGACATAGAAGTGAATCTCTTCCCCCTCTCCCTCCTTATTATAGTGAACTTAATTTGCGTCATGTATGTGAGAGTCTGTGTTACGTCCACATTTTTTAGCTCAAAGTGCTTCACCATAAGAAGTTATCCTAGACTAATTTTAAAAATGAACGTATACTACTTTAAGTGGCCTAAGCTTGAGATGTGGACATGCTAGATTAAAAAAAATACTATGTATGCAGTCAACTTAATAGTGTGGAATTGGATCAACTCGTACTCATTAAAATATTTGATCTGTGATATATAAGTGCAAATTGAAGGGGTTTTTTAGGGTGCGATCAATTTTAAGATTTTGATAGCGCAAATACAGAATCCTTAAATAAAATTCAACGAGAAGGAATTGAAGAAATAAATGAAATAGATGGAAGAATATTTGTTTCTTGCAAGTGCAACAAAGCATATTCAATTCAAAGATTAATTCAAACTTAAGAAGGACAACTAATAAAATAAGCAATTAATCATTCTGATTACGATTAACCAATTTGATGATATATGAGAGGGATTTCCCACATATTACATACACATTCTACAATGTTTATATTTATGTGTCCAAATCAACAAGAATTGGCTCGAGTGGTAAATAACTTGATGTCGGTTAAGTGAAGTCTCGAGTTCGAGGCCTCGTCGTAAGCAGAAACTCTTTTTGGGAGACTCACCCACCATAAGCTAAGCTATGCGTGCAATTCGAGTCGATTCTGGATGTAGTCGAAACTAAGCTCCGATAAACCGAGTAGACAAACTAAAAAAAGTGTCTAACTTTCGTACTAAATTTTCTTTTTACCCATAACACACGTTTAATTTTTCTTAGTATAATTTTTATTTAAAAAGTTCACAAATTACACCACCTCATGGCTTAGCTTGAGACCGGTTGTTATGCTGTCTCTTTGCCCCTTTTAACCGATCCCTTAGCTCTTTTTTGTAGTAGTGGTTGTAAATTGTAATGTTCCATTAAGTTTTTATTTTAAAAAACTATATAAATTGTACAACGCACGGGACTAATCTATATATTAGGAAGTATAATAATGTCTTATATATATATTTCATTATTGTTACATAAATATAATATCACCCCTTTTCGGAAAAAAACTTAGTAGCTAGTGAGAGACAAAAAGTAGTGATAGTGGATCGGAGCCCCATACAACTTACAAATTAATATTTTATTATTCTATTAGTGGTGGGTGTTTATGCAAAAATTAGACAATAATCTAAACCTAAGTTGGTACGATTATAACTAAGTTCGAACTAACGTATACTAAACAATAAACAACTAATGAAATGGCAAAAACTAAACAAAGAACAAGAAAAGAAGACAACACCAGACATGTGACGTGGGAAAACCCCATGAATATGGGTAAAAAATCGCGGGGTGACTGCGCTATGAGTCCACCAATCCACTATGAATTCGTTCGAGTACAGGTTGCAAATACGAACCCCTTGAGTATCTTCACTGGTTCACTCTTGCAGTTTTTCTTTCTCCTTCGATTATGAGGACTCCCCAGGGGGGATGAATTTCAGAATTTGATGATAGGTAGACGGGATTGCTTTCATTTTGTGTAACCATGGTGTGCCAAGAATGATGTTATACGCGGAGGGCAGTCCACACATTGAACCTGGATGTGATGTTCACACCTTTAATTTGGCCCATGTAACGTGTGTGACTTCTCCTAAAGTGTATTGAGTTTCTCCGCTAAACCCGACGAGGGCTCTTGGATTCTTAATGATGTCTGCCTCTTGGAGTCTCATTTCCAGGAACGCCTCTTTGAAGATGATATTGGTCGAACTGTCATCATCACCAGTACTCTCTTCATGCAGAAATTGCTTACATATAGTGAGATAATAGGTTGTTATGATGCTCAGCTCCTTCCAAGTCACCTCCATCGAAGTTGGTGGTCATTTCACGCATCTTCTCTCTTTGTTCGGACATCGGACTTCCGGGTACAATATGATTCACAGTGGCGCTTCTAGCGAACCTCTTCGCAGCTGAATATATAGGTGAGACCACATACCTCGGATCCACCGCATATTACATTAATCACTTTCGCATTGGCGGGGTGGTGGCAGACCACCTGATCCATCCTGCTTCGGCTTCTCGACTCCTTTACCTTTCTTATCTAGGAGATGATCTAAAAGACCCTTCTTCAGCTGCCAAACAACTTCTTTCCTCAGAGCCTTGCAGTCTTCAGTCTGGTGACCATGATCTTATGATACCTACACCACTTGGACTTGTCTTTCAACTCGTTTGGGCGCTCCGACTTCCTGGGCTACCCGACTCCTTGGCCGATCTCCTTCAGGGCATCCACGACTCCAGCTTCGTCTACGCAGAAACATATGCTGGACAAAGGTGGGCGGTACTCTTGATGCTCCTAGAGAACCTGTATCTGCACATCAAAGGAAAAATTCTGTACCTGTTGGCTAGAGGAAGTCTGGTCTTCTTCTGTAAGGTTGGTGTCTCCATCCTCCTCAGAAAGAATCTGTCCTTCGCTCAACTCGGGGACCGTTTCTGCTGCTTCGTCCTTTTCGACCCGACCTCCGCTAATGTCCTCGACTGCACTTCATCAAAAGTTTGACATGGATAACGGGTTAGTTTATAATATAAACGAGAGTTATAGGTTACTCCCCTTCGGAAAGCTTCAATAGCGGTTTTGCAGATCCAGGTTCGGGATGTGGATCATCTCCTTGGTGAAGCGGTGTAGGAAGTCCTAGTTGATTCTATGGTCTTCTGGGTGAGTCGATACAGGTCGCTCGACTGCTTTTCAAGGTTCGGCTACTGGCAAACTGCTGGTAGAACTTGTTCACCAAGCTGGAGAAGTTCGCGAGGGAACCGGGCTTCAAGTTAATCAACCATTGCAATGCTGGTCGCAAAGAGTGGCTCCAAATGATCGGCACATGTAGCTTCACCTGATGAGGGGGGATTGACAATTGTCATATTCTCTGCATATATGGGCCACATGGTCCACCGGATCACTGGTGCCATCATACAGCTTCGGCATGCTGGGAATGTTCAGCTTCTTAGGAATCCTGTTTCGTGCTATTTCGTCGAAAATGGGGACTCGTGTATCCGTCTTTTGCTTCCATAGCCACCGGGGTAGGGGCTCCAGGTAGCTTGGTCAATAACTTCATGATCTTTCTGTTCTGGGCTTCCAAGATAGCCATCTTCTGATTGCTAGGATCCGGATTCAGTTCGGAATCCTTGTTCTTTTTCGGGTTCCGTGGCTCTTCCCACATTTCATATCGTATTCTAAGCTGCTCGTTTTTTTCTTCCAGGTTCCCAATAAGGGTATATTCTCTAGGTTCCTTTCTCCTTTAGGGGTGCAGCTACTCTTGGCAGACGCAACTGCTTACGCATAGATTCTAGGGATTCTTTGGTTGTCTTAGCGTCCGCAGATAGCTTTCGAGCCTCTTCAGTAATCTTCTGTTTTCTCTTGGGCTTGGTTCAGGGCTTCTTGCGTTTTTGCGCAACATTTCTCTGACCTCTTCGAGCACTTGCTCTTGGGTCTGATTGGACGGTGGGGTTCCTAACTGACCACTACTACCTACCATTTTTTTTGTTCTTTTTCGAATAAACAAAGATACAACGAGATGACAAAAAATAAGAGGAAACTTTTAGCTTACAGTCCCTCGTAAACGTCGCCACGAGTATGCGGCCGCGCGCAAATTTTTTATGACGAAAAAAATATACGAACACATAAATTAAGGTACTTAATGCTCTAGCCTAACGTGGCAATACTGACAGCTATCACCTCACCAACAAGAAGTATTCTACTCAATAGACCGTCATAACCAAGTACAAGATCGAATAAACAAGTAACGTATCAAAACTAACAATACCAATCCGAGTACGTTTAAGTGGAAAAATGAACTAAAAAAACGTATATAACCAAAGACGTTACTAAGCACAAAGAAGACAGAGCGGACCGGTGACAATACGAACAATAGGTGACGGCGGATACAAACACAATCCCACATGCCACTATAGAAATAATAGGGTGAAAGAAACCAGATGACACCCAGCGGGTGGCCTATAGAGAGGATAGATCCAACAAGAAAACAAAACCAACCCAACATAGTTAAAATCTCGTTATGCAAATTAACAGGTTATGCATGATAACGAAACCCTTTGAGTATCTTCATCTGGTCACTCTTGTCTCTCTCTCAAACATAAATAAGAAAAATAGCTTTTAAACGTGCTAGGAAATAGTACATGTCACCTTTTCATACCGTCCATCCAGACAGTGAGAATATGGAACATAAGTGCAGGGAAGAAAATACAACATAGCGATAATTTCTTATGAACACTAATATGCTGTTTGTACACCTAAGCTCTCTCAAGAGGCCACTGCGTTTACCCCTAGTCTCACTTGCTACTGGGCGTAATAGACACTATCCCTGAACAGCTTATTAGTGAAAGTAACCTGCCTCTGCGGAGCCACGGTTCTCTTGTTCACGCAGAAGATAAAAAGATGGGTGAGGCAAAGATTTTAACAATGACCACAGAAATGGGATGACAACCTTCTATCTTAATGCACTGTGATACCCACGTTCTCTCGCAATGGATTATCGTGACATCTGCGCATTACGGACCTAGATTAAATAACATCACTCTTTTGTCTATCGGTGGCTTACATCTCTAGTAGCGCTTACTATTTCTTTAGGGCTACATACGATCACTCCTGGCATGGTCGAAGGAAATGCACCCATATGTTAACAATTCAACGATCACTATAGGCATAGAGGTCTGTCCAGATCCATCGATCTGTCTTTGTTGGTCAACTAGACGCATCTGCTTCCTACATTGCTATTAGTGCATAATAGACACGACATGTGACATTATGAACAGAACCTGCAATCTTTGTGTCCCTAGTTAACCCACCTGTTGACACCTGTAACAGGACATATATTGAAAACGACGACTATAAGTATTTTCACGAGAAAAATAAACATTGTCATTAATACATTACCAAACAGTCGTATCAATGCGCCATAATTGAAAGCCTTGCCGGATTTATAAAGACACGAAAAGTCAAGTAGTGTAGACAACACCACCGTCCCAATAGACCACAGCCAATTCTACTGTCGTCAAGTACGGTTGATTACGCCAGATACCCCCTTGTCTCTTTAACTTATCTAATATCGGGGCGAAAATCTACAAATATAGCTGCAGAAATTGAATAATGATAAATACTCAGAACTAGGATTCTACAAAAGCATATTTCTTAAATCCCCTGTTCTTTGACATTTTCAAAGAAGAATTTATAGGACAATGGAATTGCACTTGTCCTTAATTATTTGGCGGTACACTCTTCTTATCAATCCGCTAAATAAGTCATGTTTAACAATAAAAAGAAGTATCAAGCATAAGGGATCGATATGCTCATAACATTTAACCAACTATTCAAACTTATACAAGATTGAACACATGCTAATACATTAATATGCTAGATGATAAACTCTCTCACGGATCGATACACTATGCTTCTCGAAAGATTGTAATAGTGACGGAGAATCTGTGGATAATTCAAAAGATTGGTCCATCAAATTACATACACTTGCAAAATTTTACTGTCACTGTGAATCATACTTGTCAATAAAAGCGAATTATGACCATATAATCTGCAGCAGTCTATATATAAGGAGCTCATGAGATAAGTCAAAAGCATGGGCGAGACATCAAGCATACACAGTAGCAAGGAAAGCCCAATGTTAATTGCAACAATGGTGTGAGCATTGAGCACATAAATTCAAATGGCAATCTAAATTGATATATATTATATATGATGCATACTTACTACATGTGTAAAATTTCAAGATTAGTGATTTGCAGATAAACTTAGTACGTGAATCGTGTGAACTCTTAATAGTATCCCAACCGAGACATTCTACCACAGACACCTAATAGAATGCAAATATAACGATATGGATATGTCAGCGAAGTCTGCAATAAATCTTCAACATCAAGTCTCAAATGAAAAAGTCATAGATAGAGAATAAGTGAAGCAAAGTGCCAAAAAGGGCACGATATCTCGGCCTAATACCAAAAGACCGAAAATACTGGGGCGGGTACGTCAGCAGCCAAGTTTACGAAGTGCTGTCCTACAATGTTTTAAGCATAAATATAGTGTAGAACTAAGTTGGTACAATTCGCAATGCACTTTTCATCTTGTGTGACCATGAAAAATAACTTGGTATAACTGCGCATGGAAGCCCTTTACGATAATGATTATTGGTTTAAAAACAGATCGATAAAGCGCTCCTACCGCGAGGAGCTCCCTACTGAAGAAAATTTACAACCAAGTCGTTCGTTGTTTCATTTGATTCATGTCAGATACTACTTTTTACATCTTAGAAGCTCAAGAAATACAGAGGGTACATCGACTTAAAAATTTACTCTCAAGATAAGATCGTACGGCATAATGATGGTTCTACCTAAAAACCTAAAATCCATCTGTGTCTCATAGATAGAAGTTTAAATAGACAAATTTATGTAACACAGCTAAGACAGCGTGACGAGTAAGCCATTAATGCTGATGCAATATAATCTAACTCAAACGAAGCAATATTATCCAACTCTGTACAAGTGATAATGACACAAAAGGAATAAGGTCAAAGGCCACGTATCCAGGTTCGAAAGCCTTCTATTATCTCCACTCTGGCGAAGGCAAGCGTTAGATTCCCGCAGGTCAATTGTTACCATACGAATGTCAAGCTAACAATAAAACTAAGCAACCGCAGGACTGATGCACACCTACGCTACTTCTATATTCATATCATCAACATTACGTGGCGAGAGATGGGACTCAAAGTGGGTTTCTTTAGAGTACGACTCTATACTCAACAAACCGGATTCTTGTACTGCGCGAAATTCTGTGGTTCTATAGCTTGTATTCATTAACCTTTCTCATTTGATCGATCTTCATCACATAGGTACTGAAACTTAAGTCACGTTAGATATAATTTGTAAAAAATTTCATTTTAAAAGTTCCGGAATTAAATCCTTGGCCGAATATTTCTGTGATAGTACAATCGAAGCATTCAGCACCATGAGATCCTATAGAACAAGCACGTATATCCACTATCGGCACTGTGGATACCACAAGAAGTCCTCCAAAGTTAACCTCAAAGATTAACAGTCAGCTACAGGTCCCAACTATATTAACATTATATGTGTAATATCATTTCTTGCCAGGCATGGAAGAGGTTCTATTGCACCTGAGCACTGATTGCTTCAGAGTGTAGATGTCATTGCACAATAGAATTACAGGGTAGACTCTTTTACACTAGATAGCATGTCGCACGCTAACGCAACGTGGGCCTTTTCGAACTCTGAGATAAGATTAGTTTACTCAATATAGTTTACAATTTAAATAATTCACTCTCAACAAGCGGCAGAGATTATCACGTACCATCAAAACCCGTAAGTAGACAATCTCAATAGAAAGTCTTACGTGGCCAGCGCATACTCTTGTTACTCGCGTGCTCCCGGTTCACACTGAGTGATAAGAAATGGTCATAGATATAGAGACTGTCTACAAATACTTAGAATAGATTAAGGGACTCCGTAACTCCTAATGTAGTGCAAGTTTCCTAATTAGTGGAAGTCCGAGATATGGATGTAGGAAGTCGTTGGAATTCGAGGGGTTATACATCCATGGCATTAAATAAGATTTGAAAACATTGTTACATTCTACCACCTCTACCCGGGGAGTACTACGTCCTACCTTACAAAATAGTAACTAAATAATGGAACTATTATCCCTGTATTAAGCCAAGGGATAAAAGAATATTCACGTCAAGGACAACAAAATACTAACATAATTTATTTTATTCCGTCATAGATTGATAAAAGGAGGTGGATTGCACCACTAAGTGGAATCAGATTGCGTATGAGTGAGTGTAAGATAGGTACTCGGTGTTGGTATTCGACTGATTCGACTGTGTTATTTTTAATGTACATCCACCCATTCAGAGGAAGAATAGAATGAAGTCGCAAAATATATAGGAAATCTCAATCAAATATATTTTATGGGGTAAAAAAACTTTAAGCGATGACATGTAGTAAATGGAATGGACTCCCAAAAAAACAAAAACCATAGAGAAGAAGCCAAGGAACAGACCCGGAGGAATCCAGAAACCATTAGTAGAAACGTAAGCAAAAGCAAATTAGCAACAGCGACAAGCAAGCAAGCAAAAGCCAAATTGCACCACAGTAAGTTTAAAAACCAACGGGCATCAAGTTCCTTGTTACGAGTACCCGGAGATATTGGCATCTCATTTAACAATAAACAAGAGACTTTACATCCACAATCTACGACACCAAGTAAGACTCAAGGCTACAACAACGCGTCCAGGCGTCCCTTGATATAAGATAATGGATCATTGCGTAATATAATTATTGGAATTTTACAACTTAGTTCAATACTGATGATAACGAGGGAAAATCATTTAGTTGCTTTGCTCGATTCCTCCTTTGAAATTTGACTTAATGAGAATTGCTACATTCATTTACTATCGGATAACTAACTGACTAAATAAAACACGTACGAGGCCCCGTTATAACATTATTAAATATTGAGTTTTTTATTTTGTTAAGGAAGAGGCCACGAAGAAGCAGAGGTTTGAAGAGATCAATCCTTTACCAAATTTTTACTATGTAAATTTCGATAAAATAACTATCCTTTACGACCACTTGGACCCTCACTTTAAACATAAATCCCTCACTCTCTAAACTATCGGAGTATGATTTTCTCCATCATTCATTTTATCCTACACTTAATTAGAGCTGAATATGATAATCCTTTATGCACTCTAATTTTGTGAGAATGTATAAAGTTTTTCATTTTAACGGATCATGATTAGTATTACTGTTGTATGAAGCAACATAAATTATCTAGTAAACAATTGTACATCATTTTTTTTTGGCAATATTAGAATTGTGTGGTTGGAATTGATTTCATCTATGTCTTTTCATTCCTCTTGTTGTCTAATTAAGTTGCCATCACAATATTATTTAACCAGAATGGCCTCATATCCGGCAGCGCAACAACACTCACTAGTTCAATCCATAATAGCCCTCAAATAAAAAGACGCTAAAGTTAGAGTTATATGGGACCCAACCTAATCTACTTGAAAGCAAGACTTAAGACACCACTATAAAAGATCGATGCAATATATGCTCTCTATATACTAATAACATAATAATACTTAGATAATACACCGATAGTCAAACTAAACACCTCTTCCACGTACTTAAACACTGTGCTCAAAGTAGAGTTTTCTTAATTTATATATAATTCAAAAATAAAATTTTTTAACTTATTTATATTATTTTCTATTTTTTACCTAGACTCGGACTATTTTAGTATATTTTTTTTTCGGGTTTGAAACAGCTGTAGTTTTATACTTTTGCAACTAAAGCAATTATTTTTGAAATATACATGGACAAAATTTAAAAATTTTTTAAATTTTAATGATCCAACTACAAAATTATTTTTTTCATCAAAAATATGGTACTGCAAATAATTTTGCCCTTACAACATTATTTTCATAATTTAATTAAATTATCAAAACAGGTTTC
>SNQN01001442.1:0-48074 GCA_008642245.1 Bassia scoparia
AGCTGTGTCCCTCAGTGGAATTATGGCTGCGGTTTTGAAAAAGAGTTTTTCTAAAATATTTTGTAAAAGATATATTTCAAAAAGAAAGTTTGCAGCTGGAAATATAGATGAGAATATGATTGTTGCCTTAAAACCTAGGAGTATATATCTTGTTCGATWRTTTCCTTAAAAGATTAAAATCGAGCAAGATAAATACTTTCCATAAATCTCATCTTGCCTTGCTCGGCAAGTAGAGATTTAAGGAAACTAGGGTTTAGGTCAACAAATATATAAATACTCATCTATACTTCTAAATTCCACACATCTCTCTACAGATCAAAAGAATTTAATATTTTGATAGAAAAACACAAAGCACAAGAACTTTACTTTGGGTCATACACAAGAGCATTAGTCGAGCTTCATTATTTCTCTTACTTAGCTTATTAAGAAGTAAATTAAGAAGAGAGAAAAAGTTGTTATTGTAAAGGCATTCAACAGAGTGGTTGAAGGCCTGGTGAGTGTTTGTGAGTTAAAACACAAATTGGACTTAAGAGTGTGAGTCGAGTGCACATTCAGAGTTGAGTGTGGGGTGTGCTAGTTCCCGGAGTAGGGAAACAGCAGAGTGAGTGTGTTCTTTGTTTTTCGGAGTAGATTAATAAAAGAACATAGGGTAGGAGGATGTAGCCCAGAGTTGGGTGAACCTCGTTAAATCTTGTGTGTTCTTTATTGCTTTACTTATATTCCGCTGCTTACAGGAACCAGCTCAACTGGTTCCTCATACTAAGTYCGAAAAGAAAGAAAAATTTGTAATAGATAATTATACTTAATTCCCCCCCCCCCCCTCTTGAGTATCACATAACCTTCACAAGTTTCATATGTTTAGGAGCAGGGGCGGACCCACCTTGTAGCATGGTGGGTCACGTGCATCACCATTCTAAAAAAAATCAGCTTCAATTAAAAAATACAATTAAAATTACAAAAAGCAGTCAACAAACACTGACATAACATTACCTACTTAATTTCCCCAATTCCAAACCCACTAAACCCCAAAAATACCTTCTCTCTCCTCCTCCTCCTCTCTCCTCATTCAATATTTCAATTTTCCCCAAAATACCGGCGAACAAAGAGAGCTGCGAGGAAGACCGACGAGCGACGACGACGACGAGGCGACGAACGACGCGGGCTGCGAGCCTGCAACTCTGCAAAGAAGACGTCGAGACTCGAGATGATCCACTGGAGCAGCCGAGTAGGGGAGGCTAGGCTGCAGCCTGCAGCCATTCGGACTTCGGAGGCAAATCGAATCCGGGGTATCGCCGGAGCAGGGTAAGAATTTTTTTTAATTTGTGAATTTGTAATTATTTCAGAATTCAGATTTATGCTTTGTTTTTTTTTTGAATTTGTAATTATTTCAGATTTATGCTTTGTTTAATTTGTGAATTTGTTTCGGTGAATTTGCAATTGAATTATTGTATTATCAAATTCTCAAATTGAATTTATTGAATTATTTCAGATTTATTGATTATTTCTGATTTATTGAATTATTTGAGATTTATTGGTGAATTTGTAATGCGATTGTAATTATTTCAGATTTATTGACTTATTGAATTTGTATTTTTAATCTTAAGCATAATTTTAGTATGAATTTCATTAATTTGTTGTTTAAATTTGATTAAAGTTGTAAACTTGTATTTAAATCTTAAGCATAATTTTACTAGATTTTTTATTATATTGTAGAATGTAGATAGTACATCAATATATCATAGTAAAATAAGAGAAGACTTTAAGTTTGTTGATTGTAAATTGTTTATATGTATGAATTTTCAGAATTGAATCAAAATGAAGGGTGGTAAGAGAGCTCATTGCATGGATATTGCAAGTTTCTTCTCAAAAAGAAGTTGCTCTCTACGTTCTCCATCTCAAACTAGTGAAGAAGCTTCCCCTCCACCTCAATCAAATGAACAAGCTTCCCCCCACCTCAATCAAATGAACAAAATCATATTCCATCTCAAATTAGTGGCCAAAAGTCCTCTCCATCACACGACTTTCCTTTTCAAGAACAAGCCACTAATTTCCCTCAAAATGAATCACATGAAGCGTGTCAAAGACCAAGATTAAGTGTCGTTGATGTTGTGAATCTTCCTTAAGATCCGGAAAAGAGAAAGAAAATCAATGATTTCAATCCTAATGACATTGATGTTGTTCGAAGAGAATATCTTCAAAGAGATCTCGATTTCAAAATATGAAAACTAGAAGAGAACAATTGTAATAATGTTTTAGTACTATTAAGTAGTAATTTGCTTTTTATTGTAAAACTTAATTTCTTTTAATGAATTATGTTAAATTCTGTTTTTTATATACATAAAATTGTCCGAAGAGACCCGAAATCCTAAACCCAAAATCAGAAAATTTCGATTGCATAACCATTCTTGAAATCCTGTGTTGAGTCCCTTAGGTTTTGAATGATGACAAACCATTACAGGAAACAGGACACTTAATTGTGAATATAGTTGGTTTTGGGAACCAGCTGATTTAGGATACTTGTTTCACTAAACAAGTTAATACTTATTGAGTATGCATTCAAAATAACTTGTTTGATGTAGGGAACAGTTGATTACATATAAAGCTCATATACTGGTACAGAACCAGTACGAGCTGTTTCCTTGACTGTTATGCTGAAGAACAATCATATACCTTTTTATTGCACTTTAACCATGTTACATGTACAGTAATAGGATGATTCTAAGACAAGATGTATGAAGCCTTTCGAAGACATTCAAAAAAAGAAGTGTGTTCAAAATTGAAGTATTAAAAGGAAGAATTCAAAGTCTTGAAGATTACATGAAGAATGAATGAAATGCTTTTAATAGTTTAAATCTAAGAAATCATGTAATATGCTCTGTAGTGTGACTTAATTGTTATGGTTTAAATGCTTATACGTGTTTTGAGTTATGGTATGAATTCTGGTACAAGAATGGAACAGAATTCATAACATACTCAATTAGGGAACCAAGCTGGGGAACCAGTTGTGTCCCTCAGTGGAATTATGGCTGCGGTTTTGAAAAAGAGTTTTTCTAAAATATTTTGTAAAAGATATATTTTGAAAAGAAAGTTTGCAGCTAGAAATATAGATGAGAATATGATTGTTGCCTTAAAAACTAGGAGTATATATCTTGTTCGATTGTTTCCTTAAAAGATTAAAATCGAACAAGATAAATACTTTCCATAAATCTCATCTTGCCTTGCTCGGCAAGTAGATTTTTAAGGAAACTAGGGTTTAGGTCAAGAAATATATAAATACTCATCTATACTTCTAAATTCCATACATCTCTCTACGGATCAAAAGAGTTTAATATTTTGAGAGAAAAACACAATGCACAAGAACTTTACTTTGAGTCATACACAAGAGCATTAGTCGAGCTTCATTATTTCTCTTACTTAGCTTGTTAAGAAGTAAATTAAGAAGAGAGAAAAAGTTGTTATTGTAAAGGCATTCAACAGAGGGGTTGAAGGCCTGGTGAGTGTTTGTGAGTTCAAACACAAATTGGACTTACGAGTGTGAGTCGAGTACACATTCAGAGTTGAGTGTGGGGTGTGCTAGTTCCCGGAGTAGGGAAACAGCAGAGTGAGTGTGTTCTTTGTTTTTCGGAGTAGATTAATAAAAGAACATAGGGTAGGAGGACGTAGCCCAGAGTTGGGTGAACCTCGTTAAATCTTGTGTGTTCTTTATTGCTTTACTTATATTCCGCTGCTTACAGGAACCAGCCCAACTGGTTCCTCATACTAAGTCCGAAAAGAAAGAAAAATTGGTAATAGATAATTATACTCAATTCACCCCCCCCCCTCTTGAGTATCACATAACCTTCAATTGGTATCAGAGCCAAGGCTTCTTGCAAGAGTAACATCTAGAGAAGTCAAGTATGAGTACTCAAGAGTTAGGTGCGATTGGTTATGATAGCAAGACACCAAAGTTCAACGGAAGCAACTATGCATGGTGGAAGAACAGGATCAAAAATGTGATTATGGGGATTGATTATGAGTGTTGGCTTGTAGTCAAAAATGGTCCTAACACAATCATGAAGACTGACTCTGAAGGAAACAAGACTCCAAAGAAAGATAGCGAATTGGTGACTGCTGACTACAAATTACTTGAGAAGAATGCAAAGGCAATGTCCATATTACAACAGGCCATAGGTGAGACAGAGTATAATCGAATTTCTAGATGCAGCAGTGCAAAAGAAATTTGGGATACTCTTGAACTTGCTTATGAGGGAACCAGCGAGGTAAAAAGATCCAAAATTGATTTACTTATGTCTAAATATGAATTATTTGCTATGAACAAGGGTGAAAAGATCAATGATTGTTTTCGTAGATTCATGACAATAATCAATGATCTTAGATCCCTTGGCAAAAGTTTTTCTTATGAGGATATTGTGAGAAAAGTATTGCGCAATTTAACAGATGCATGGACAGCCAAGATCACTGCTATCTATGAAGCCAAAGACTTGTCTACTTTGTCTCTGAAATAGCTGATTGGTTCCCTCATGACACATGAATTATTGATTGACTCTAAGTCTGAGAAGGAACCAGCCAGAGGCATAGCCCTTAAGGGAACAGTAGATGAGGATGAAGATGGGATTGGCATGATTGCCAAAAGGTTTGAAAGAACACTCCGAGATCAGAGGAAGAACTTCAAAGGTAAAAATTTCAAAAAAAACTAACTCATCTTCTGTAGGGTGCTTCAAGTGTGGAGAGAAGGGACATCTAATCAGAGATTGTCCTAAGTGGAAGGACAAGCAGTCCAAGTTTGGAGAAAAGCGAGCTTTTAAGAATGCTATGATAGCATCAATGTGGGGTGATTCTGACTCAGGGTATGATGAGGATGAAGAATCACCTAACGCTAGCATTTGCATGACTGCATTTGCAAACATCGAGGGAAACAACACTGATTCCGGAATCAGAGGGGGAACCAGCACATTTGAAAAGTGCTTGATGGCTAAGAAGGATGTGCTGCATGAACACAAGGTAAACTTAGAACAAGTTAGGCAAGATATGCATGAGTATGATAGAGACAATATGCTTGCTTGTATAGATTCCTTGTTAGATGAATGCTATAAATTAGGTGAAACTTACATAACTGGAAAAGGAGAACTTAAAGAAAAACGTACTGAATGTGAAGTTGCTATTGTCAGTTGTGACCACCTTGAAGAAGTCTGTCATGAATTAAAAGATCAAGTGGCAGAGCTTGAGGTTGAATTGGACAAGTGCAAGGTGGAACTTGAAAAGGCCAGATCCTCTAAACCAAACTATCCAGTTGACGGTGAAGAAGATCTGACCTCCTGGTTCCCCAGAGACTTATCAACCTCAAGTGAGTCTCTTAATTTTTCAGCAGCTAGAGGGAAAGCAACCTTTTGTAGCAGYACTTCTTTGTTGAAACCCTTTGAAATAATGACTAGCAACTTAGAAGATCTTCACAAAGAGAATGATTTACTCAAACTTGCACACTATACTGTTCCCCCAGTAGGTACCAGCGAAGAAATCAGTGAACTGATAGATGAATATGATGGAAAGATATGTGACCAAGGGAAAGTTGGTCTTGGTTATAATAAACGAGGAACCAGGACTAACTGGTCTCCCAAGGAAACCACATGGATCAGGGAATTCCAAAGAGGTAAGTGTGTTATGTCTAAGGACATGCACGTTTGTTATCATTGTGGTATGAATGGACACAAGATTCATGAGTGTCCAGCTAGAAAAGTTAGTGWGAATAAGAACAATAAACATGTGAAATTGGTCTGGAAAAGAAAAGACCAAACAGATGCAAATGTTGTGGAAAAGGGACCTAAGAAAATTTGGGTTCCTAAAACTAATGTTTGATTTGTTCTTACAGGCTAAAGTYAAGAGAAGTACCTATTGGTATTTGGACAGTGGATGCTCAAGACACATGTCCGGTGATAAAGAGCAATTTCTCTCTCTAGTAGCTTTTGATGAAGTGTCACCTTTGGGGATAATAGCAAGGGAACCATCACTGGTTTAGGTAAGGTAGGTAAGACACTTTCGAATGCAATTGATGATGTATATTATGTTGAAAGCTTGCAACATAATCTTTTGAGCATTTCACAACTGTGTGACAAAGGTAATAGAGTTGAGTTTCAAGCCAACCTATGTCACATAGTCGACTCACAAACAAGTGAACTTATATATGAGGGAACCAGGAGACATGATGTTTACATTACATTCCTAGATCAAATCCCTCAAAATAAGTCTGTCTATTTGAGAGCTATTTCAGATAATAATCAATGGATTTGGCATAAGAGATTTGGGCATGCAAGCCTAACATTACTGAATAAAGTTAAGTCTCATCAAGACTTGGTGGTAGGACTTCCTAACATCAAGTATGAGGCAGATAAAGTTTGTTCAGAATGTGTCAAAGGGAAACAGGTCAAAATCTTTTAAGCCTAAAACTGTTTTGAGTATCAACAGACCCTTCGAACTTTTACACATTGACTTGTCTGGTCCTATGAGAGTTCAAAGTTGTGTTATTGTCGATGACTTTTCAAGGTACACTTGGGTGATAATGCTTCACTCAATAGATGAAACATTCGATGAGTGGGTTACTCTAYTGAAACAAGTGGAGAACCAGCTTTCTCACAAGCTGGTCGCGGTAAGATCAGACCATGGTACTGAATTTGAAAATGTTGACTTTATTGGTTATTACAGGGAGTATGGTATTAGTCACAACTTCTCAGCCCCTAGAACACCTCAACAAAATGGTGTTGTTGAAAGGAAGAATAGAASTCTTGAGGAGATGGCCAGGACAATGCTTATTGAAAGTGGTCTCCCTAAGAGTTTCTGGGGTGAAGTTGTTAACACTGCTTGCTATATACTAAACAGAGGACTCATTAGACCTAAACTAAAGAAAACTCCTTATGAACTCCTAAAGGGCAGAAAACCTAATATTGCATACTTTCGTATCTTTGGATGCAAATGATATGTACATAACAATGGGAAGAACCAGCTTGATAAATTTGATCCTAGGAGTGATGAGGGAATATTTCTCGGATATTCCTCTCAAAGTAAAGCATATAGAGTCTTTAACAAGGGGACTCTTGTGTTGAGGAGAGTTTCCATGTTATTTTTGATGAGTTTAACATGTCTTCTGAGATTCCACAGGTTGAACCTGATGAGATTATTGGACTCCTGGAGTTCACTGGGAACCATGCTGCTGGTTCTCCGAATGAAGAGCAAGCTAACTTAGGCTCACCTACTGGTCCACCAGAACATTATGGTGGAGAGCCTAGAGAAGAAGATGAAGAGGATACAGATAGGGAATCAGGATCGGATGGTTCCCTAAGTGATGGACAGGTAAGAAGTTCAGGGGGGACAGACAATCAGACAAATAACAATGATACAACTCCTGAACTTGAGGAAAGAGAGGTAAGGGGAAACAACACGAATGAAAATCCTTCTTGTCCCTCGAAAGAGGAAGAGATTATTGATCCTGCTGGTTCCCAAACAAATGAGAAAGCACAAAATGATTTTTCTACAAAAAGTTTTAAGTACAGTTCTTCTCATCCCCCTGATCAAATCAGAGTTGGGTGAACCTCGTTAAATCTTGCGTGTTCTTTATTGCTTTACTTATATTCTGCTGCTTACAGGAACCAGCCCAATTGGTTCCTCATACTAAGTCCGAAAAGYAAGAAAAATTGGTAATAGATAATTATACTCAATTCKCCCCCCCCCCTCTTGAGCGTCACATAACCTTCAGGGCATAACTTAAGAAATATTTCATAGTACCTCAATTACTCAATAACTTAAGGATGAACAGCAATAATTGAATTATTCAAACCTCCGAAATTTTTATAAAAAAATATTCTTGTATGCTTTAACAAATCATAGTTTAAGTGAAACATATGCCCTAAGCAAAATCATGCTTTAAAAACCCATAAAATCAATTATAGGATGCTTAAAACTCAATTAAAAATCTTTAAACAAATCTGAAAATATTATAATGGTAATTAGGGTTATAAATCATTTTGGAAATATCATAATTAACATATATTTTCGTTCCTAATAGTTTTAATTAATTTTAAGCGCAAAACATATTTCGTAATCAAAAATTGTCAATCGAATGTAATAATTTATTAAAATACTAAAACTCCACGAAAATTTATGAAACTTTTACAAAAAAATGTATTATTGTACACAAAATATCCAAACAAAGTTTTGTAAAATATATATGAATATAAAATAAATAAAAATTGAAAACCGAATCAGCAACCCGAAAAATGTCAGTTGGAAAACAAATATATTAAAATAGTAAATATTCTTGAAAATTTTTGAATAGTTTACACAATATGTATAAGAACATGGAGAAGACTCTCTCAAATTTTGGTAAAGTAATGACGAGCAAAAAAATAATTAAAAATCAAGTACAAAAACTGACAGCATTTCGAAAAGTAATAAATAAAAGGTTTTAAGATATTTACCAAAACTAAGCAACAAAGCAACAAGAGGGAGAGCAGTGGTCAGCCGGCCAGTGGTGGCTCGACGACAGGCAAGTTGTGCTCCGGCGAAGGAGTGAGAGAAAGATCTTGAGGGAGGAGAGAGAGAAAGAGAGAGAGAGAGAGAGAGAGAGAGAGAGAGAGAGAGAGAGAGAGAGAGGAGTTTTGTGAGTTGTGAGTTTGAATTGAAAATTTTACGCGTAAAAATAAGGAGGAGGATAATTGGTTTCCCTATAAACTGATTTGGGTTTTGTAAATTTGTTTAAATTAAATACTTTATTTTATTTTGAATAAATAAATATGATAGAACTCAAATAAAATAAAGTACTCTTATAAGTTAGTTCACTGTATTTTTTTATTTAATGTGATTGGATATAAAATTTCTAAGTTGAAAATATTACAGGGGATTACACTTGAGTAGTCTCATCAATTGGAACTATCTTCTTTGATAAGATGTCCTTGAGGAATTTTGTGTATGAAGGGATTTGTTGAATGACATCTAAGAATGGAACATGAATTTGAAGTCCACTGATGAGTTCACAAAACTTGACAAATTACTCTTTGCTATAAGAGGAATGAGGTTGTTCTTGAAGGTTTTGTTGAAGCTGATTTTGGGGGCTGCTATGATTCAAGTAAGAGCACTTTGGGGTATGTGTTTACCATTGGCGGGATAGGCATTAGTTGGTTAAGCAAGATGCAGAAGTGTGTATCCATGTCTACGACTGAAGCTGAGTACATGGCTATGTAAAAGGCAGGAAAGGAGATTGAATGGTTAAAAGGGCTCCTTAATGAGATGGGCTATCAATAAGATGGATGTGTGTTATATAGTGATAGACAAAGCGCGTTGCAATTGGCTAAGAATCCTATATTTCACTATTGGACCAAACACATCAAGCGGCGATATCATTACTCTATGAGTTTAGCGGATGATGGAACGATGAGTTTGAGGAAGATTACCGGGTCCAAGAATCCGGCAGATATTCTCACAAAGGTTGTGAATAGTGAGAAATTAGGTTCTGCGGAACCTCAATTGGTTTCATTCACTAAGTGATTGAGATGCTTGTGTTATGGTTGCCTATTATTAAAGATAGTTAGTGCATGATGGTTTTTCATGCATAGGTTCGTGTAAGTTGCTCCTTCGACTGATCTCTAAGTGGAATATTGAAAGGTTGAAGTAAGTGTGGAGTTATGTACACACCCAAAAGTGTCTTCGCAAATTGAATAGCCAATGATGAAAAGTTCTACATTTCGAAATAGAATTGATTCCGAAAGTTGTGACAAAATCAATAAATCAAACACTTTGACACGAAATGAATTTAAGTTGAGTTTGAAATCATACACCGAGGACCCAATAATAGGCGGAAAATATTTATTTTAATTATTTTCTAATTTTAGGCTATTTTTCTTAGCAAAATGATTTTTTTAGAATTATTTCTAAAGGTCATTTCTAAGATTTTTCATTCTCACCTTATTCCTCTCATTTTTCTGAGTTCACCAATATTTTTAAATATTTTTTTTTTATTTTCGTATGACTTATGATTTTTATAAGTTTGCAAAATAATTTTCGAAAATAAATAAATTGAGAAATGTTAAAAGAAATCCAGAAAATTCGGGAATGATCCGAAATATTAAAAAAGATTAACCTTGATCTCCAAGCAAGCTGAAAGTGGATAAAGGACATTCTTGGATTGTAGATTTGATTCAGAAAATACGGATAGGAATTCAAACGAAAAGATAAATAGAGGGTTGGAATCGTATATACGATTAGTTGATGTGGCTACAAAGTCAACACAACCGTATATACGGTCATCATGACTATATATACGATCCTCTACTCCGTGTATACAGTCCTCATAATAGTATATACGATCCTTCAATCTAGCTATCTTTCCTAAAACGCCTATAAATACATTCTCTTGGTGCTTAATCGAAAAATCAACGAAAACTAACGATTGATCAACAAAAATCAATGTTAGATCAACGAAAATCTTTCTCAAATTTAATCTACAAAACACAAACCACTAACAAAGTCAAAAGCCACTTGGATTCGACGTAGCTTCGCAGTCCTATCTTTGTGGATTTAGCGATTCATTCAGAAGCAAAGCTTTTGATACTCTAACCTTGCTTTTTTTTCTTTTTTTTTAGTTGTGATACAAGGTGGGTAAATTCGCTTGTTTTTAAGCTTCGATTTCTATATATATTATTTTTTATTTTTGTGCCTATGACTCTTTTGGTTGTTTAATCAAGATCGAAATTTTCTTGAATCATATTAAATTCAGATTAATTATGGACGAATGGATTTTAAGCACCGTATTAATTTGATTAATTCAAAGTGGTCGCAATTATTAGGCTAGGTAGTGATGCATGCATAATAGAAATCAACTCTTGTTGTAAAATTAGGTTAATGCGCGTTCTAAGATCAAATCAATAGTCTCTTTGAATTCAATTATTATGGTTTATGGAACTGAATGAGACCGAGTAGAGGTTGCTGCATGTGGGCGGATTGGGTCAAAGATCTGGTCCGTACTATGTCCCCGAACCCACATATGGTTACTAGACCTAACAATGGGGCCATTATTTTGGCACCAATGTTTCGGGTGTCTGTGATTAACCCGTATAGGCACGGTGGCGATCCCCTCTATCAACAACACACCCCAACGAAATCACGTGTGGTATCTGTGGCTCAAGACCACAATTCAAAATTGACGTAAGAAAAGGTACGATAAGGGCACATGCCTACAAAATGGAGACTTCATCACTGGGGATAATCACCATTAGATGAGTGGATAGACTTGAAAGTCTTGCAGTTCCATCTTCATAATTAATTGGATTGTGCATGTGACACTTCGAACAGGGTCGCACCTTAGGCTCCTTAGTCTCAATGTTGACATGTTCTATGCTTGAGATCGCCTTAAGGGGGGATACTACCTTGGTGCATGAGGTTAATGAATCACATGGCTGAGGCAAGCCGTATCCCGCCCATGCCGCGTGTGCACGTGTTACTGGATGCGTGTATATAAGAGGTCACTTGGCCTTACATCGCTAATGCTAGTGGTGAAATTTGGATCAAGCTCTACTTTTAGGCATAGTACCTTCTTCGACTGATAGGATCGTTGACTACCAAAAATTAATCCTAATTCACCTAACTAGTATAGTCGGGCAAGTAGGGTCGAACCACTCAGGAAGGACGAATTAATTCACTAATTGAATCAAGTTCACTATTACTAACAAGGTCAAAAGTTTGGAGTTTTGATTAACTAATTAGAAACACAAATTAAAAAGGTGAATAAAATCAAATAATTAAAAAACTAATTAGAGGATTCACTATGCATTGATCATGATTCAAGATTAGCAATTTGGATAGGAATGAAATCAGGTAAAGGAACAAGTTGCTCTCACAATCAAATCCCACAATTAAACAATAAGGTAAGCTCTCGCGATTATCGTTTAATAGCTCAAAGATGGAAATCCTTCACTCAAACTTGCAGCTCCCCTCGCTTGTAGAATTGAGTAAACAATACTTGCAAATTGGCCAAACATGCAATCAACCAAAACCCATTAATTGAATTACCAAAACAAACCAAATTTAGACCCTAAAATCAAACATGAATCATAATCTTTGCATAGCTTCACCAAGCCCTAGAAGTAAACTACTCACTAAGCATATTGAAGCTAACAAGAAGTTCAACAATGGAGTTCATGGAAAAACTCAAATTCAATTTCAATGGAGAAACAAGCATTCAAAGATAATAACAATAAAACTAGAATTAGAGAATAGAATTGAGACTAATACCTTTAAATTGATTGAAATTGTGAGGTTACAAGTGTTGATTTGTAAACCCAAAAGCATAAACTACAAGACCTAACTTTCTCTCTCTAAAAGCTTGAAGATAAGATAAAACGTCCTCAATACAATACCTCAAAGCCTCTTAAAACCTCCAACAAAAACACGTGAGAAAATGAAGAGGCGAGCCAAAAAAAGACCGAACCCGGGCGGGTTTGTGGAAAACCGGGCGGGTCCGCAATCTATGTAACAAAATAAGCTCGAAATTCTACTAAGTAAAGGAGGAAACCCGGGCGGGTTTGTGGAAACCCACCCGGGTATGGGACCCGATCAGCGCAAAAGAGACTTTTTGAGTAGTTTTCGACCTCCTAACTTGCAAATCTCGCTCCAAGGGTTGATTCCTGACATAATTAGAGCATTATACCTACAAAATAGATAGGAAACAAACACTCCAACCAAGCACAAAATCCAATAGTAAATTGAGCAAACCAAGCGAGAAAGTGCAATGAAAATGCAATGGGGATGCTCTAAAAACATTATATAAAATACACACATCATCAACCTAACCAAGCCGACCTATAGCTCACTTAGATTTTGACCTTAAGTGAATAAATTTGACTGTTGTTTTGATCAATGTGCTTGTGCTTGTGTCCCTTCTTCTAGAATATATTCAAGGATACTAGTCTAAAACCTAGTCCAAGACTACTCAATGTCCCTAGTTCAATTCACGATCTGGTTCAATTCATAGGCCCCATTCGAGTCCAACCCTTAGATCTTGGTGCTTTAAAATCTATTTAGTATTAACCTGGACCCATTCTAAGTCAAGCCCAAACCTAAGGACCTTTAAAACTGACTTAGGTCCAATCTTCGATCCTTTCCAAGTACAAGTTAAAGACCTTACAAACTGAACTAGGTCCATTCATAGGCCCCATCTATTTTAACTTTTAATTCAAACATAGGTTCAGAACTTTGAAACTGAGTCAGGTTGGACCTTACACTCTATTCCATTTCAAACCCACACCTTAAGTGCCCAAAACTAATGTAGGCCCAATTAAACACTTTCAAATTCATATTTAAATTCCATTTCAATTTCAAAATCAAGTCAGGTCCAAGAACCTTTAAATTGAACTAGGTTTAGCTTTAGGATCAATCCCTCTCAAATTCAATTTCAACTCTAGCACCTTAACAAAAAATTAGGTCTAGGAATAGGCACATTCAAGTCCAATTTCAAATCCAATCCTTATGTCTAATCTTAGGAGTTTTCAATTGCTAGTCCAATCCAAGTCTAATCTTTTGTTTCTAGGTCCTAAAGCGCTATTTCTTGAATACAAGGCAAGATTACAAAGGCTCGAGACTTGTATTTGGGGCCCAAAAGAATAACAAGAAGCCAAATTTGACGTGTTCCTATTCTCCAAGTGTAGGCGTGTGCCCTTATTGGGCCTTGTCCTACGTCGATTTTGTTCGTGGGCTTGAGCCACGGATCCTGCATGTGAGTGCGTTGCGGTAGTGTTGTCGAATGGGGAATCGCCACCGTGCATATACAGGTTAATCACAGACGCCCGAAACATTGGTGCCAAGTTAATAGCTCGCCCCACTGTTTGATCAAGTAATCAGTTCGTGGGTTCGGGGATGAAGGTTCTGTGGTACTCAAGAGGGGGGTGAATTGAGTATCCTAGCTATTAGCCTATTTTTCTTTCTTTTCGGATTGTGTATGAGAAACCAGTTGGGCTGGTTCCTGTAAGTAGTGGAATAAAAGCAAAGTAATAAGGAATACAAAGATTTAATGAGGTTCACCCAACTATGGGCTACGTCCTCCTACCCTATGTTCTTTTATTAATCTACTCTGGAAAAAAAACAAGAACACACTCCCTGCTGTTTCCCTACTTCGGGAACCAGCACACCCCACACTCAACTCTGAATGTGCACTCAACTCACACTCGTAAGTCCAAATTGTGTTAGAACTCACAAACAATCACCTGGATTCCAACCCCTCTCTTTTGAGTTTACTTCTAAAAAGCTAATAAGAGAATTGATTTGCTCGATTTGTGCTCTTGTATATGACTTGAAGTAAGGTTTTTGTACTTGTGTGTTTTCTCTCAAAAATACTCTTCTTAACCATAAAGAGAGATGTGGAATATATGAACTTAGATGAGTATATATATGCATGGAAACCTAAACCCTAGTTACCATAAAATCACATAGCTTGTCGGTCAAGGCAAGATGCGATTTTATGGAAAGTATTTATCTTATTTGACTTAATCACAAGAATAGAATCAAATAAGATAAACACTCCTAGGATTTATGTAAGGTAACAAACATATATCCTTATCTATTTTCCAACTACTTAGAATATTTTAAAAAACAAATCTTTGAAAAATATTTTAGGAAAATCTTTTTCAAATCTGCAGCTATTATATTCCACGCAGAGACCCAGCTGGTTCCCCAATCTGGTTCCCTAGGATGAGTATGTTATGAATTCTGTTCATGACTTGTACCAGAATTCATAACATAACTCAAAACACTTAAGCACTTATAACACCCTTATAAACAAATCATACTACGGAGCACATTACATGAAAAAATATTAATAAAACACTTAAGAACTAATTCTTCCATTCTTCATGTAATCTTCAAGACTTTGGAGCTTCCTTGAATTCTTCAGTTTAAAGACATCACTTCTTTCTTCGAATGACTTCGAAAGGCTTCCATGCTCTAAGTCTTGGAATCAACTCAATTACTGCACATGTAACATGGTTAAAGTACAATAAAGAGTATATGACTACTTTTTCTGTATAGCAGTCTAGGAAACAGAACCTACTGGTTCCCCACCAGTACATAGAACATTTATTTCCTCAGTTGTTCCCTATAAGGAGACAATTTAGTTTCAGCATATAACTCATAAGAATCAACTCGTCTGGGAAACAGTATTCTATAATAGCTGGTTCCCTGACCAACTATATTCATGGTAAAGTATCCTGTTTCCTGAAGCTGTTTGTCATCACTCAAAACATAAGGGACACAACAGGGGACATGGTACGGAAAGAATCATTGACCCAATCCGCTCACATGTAGCGGCCTCTACTCGGTCTCATTTTAATTTTATTCGATCAAATCCATTGAATACACAACAACTTGGCAATTTTATTCTTTGGAAGCACTCTAGCCTTAGAAATCTATTAAAGTAAGTGAGTTTCTATTATGCAAATATCACTACCTAGCCTGATTGTTGTGTTCACTTAAATTCATCAAATTAATAAGGTGCTTAAAATCAGTTTTTCCATGATATATCTGAATTTAATGTGATTCAACAATTTTCAGTCTTGTTTAAGCAATCAAAAAGCATCTCATGCATAAACAATGTCAAAAACTCAAATATATAACTCAATCTTATCTTGCTTTGCTATCAATCACAAGAGAAAAAAAAGATTAGTGTATCAAAACTTTGCTTCGACTTGAATCGCTTATCACAACAAAAGAGATTGTTAGCATTGACAATTATGATTAAAACAATTGCGATAAAGCAAAAACGATTGTGAAAACCAATGAATTTACATGATTGAAATTTAAAAGCGAAATTATAATATTAATTAAAATTAATAATAAAAAGAAAAAGAGAAAGTTGATTGAATAGTCTCAGAATTTGTACCTAGATTCGCAAAGAAACGACTCCGAAAGTAGCGACAAATTTGAGAACCTTTGATTTTTGTGAGTGATTTGTAAGAGAGATTTTTGAGAGTTTTGAATCACCTTAAGCACAAGAGAATTCGTTGATTTTTTATTAAGCACTGAGAGCATGTATGTATTGGCGTATGGGAAAAGATAAGTAAAACAAGATATATGGAATACGGATAGAACTGTATATGCGGTCACAAGGACTGTACATATGGTCATCACAACTATGCATACGGTTGTGGATGATGTGGATAGTAACGTCAGCGACCCGTGCTTAATTATTCATTTATCTATCTTTTCGTTTGGGAATTCATAATATCCGTGTTTTTGCAACTAATCTACTATCCAATTAACCTTTATCCACTTTTGGATAAACATGATTAATCTTCTAGAATATTCCGGATAATACCCGAATTTATTGCATTTATCTACGAATTTTTAAATTTATTTAATTTCGAAAATCATTTCGCAAACATATAAAAATCATAGAAAATCATAGTAAATCAGAAAATTCTTTAAAAATATTGGCGAAATTAAAAAAACGAGAGGAATAAGGTGAAAATGAAAAATCTTAGAAATGACCTTTAGAAATAGTTCTAAAAAATCGTTTTTGTTAAGAAAATGCCCTAAAATAGAAAATAATTAAAATAAATATTTTCCGCCTATTATTGAGCTCTTAGCATACGTTGTCAAATTCAACTTTACCTCAACTTGTGCAAAAGGATGTGGTTTGATGGATGCGGTTGATGGATTTTGTCGCAACTTCTGAAATCAAATCAATTTCGATATATCGTTATTTTCCTCATCGGCTATTCAATTTGGGGAGACACTTTGGGTGTCTACAGAAGCCCCTACTTTGGCTAAGTCTAGAGAGATGCTTGTTTTCGTAAGTCAAAATTTAAAGTATTCGATTCGGGACAGAGGATAGCTCAAGACGTTCTGCGATCTCAAGTTATCCTTTTCGCCGGTACCTGCAAAACAATGGTTAGTTTTACCTGCTACCGCGTCCCATGCGGCTGTGTTCCCTTGGAAGCGCCTGGATCCTTGGGAGATGTTGTAGATGTATGAATCTCCTTCAGTAATCATTAACCTCCAGAGGTTTCCCTTTAGTAAGGATTAACACCGAGGATGTGATTAGTGTGTGTGTGAATATCCTTCGGTAAGCATTAACCTCCAGATGTCTCTCTTCGGCAAGCACTAGCCTAGGGGCGCCAATGATGTTTTGTGAATATCCTTCGGTAAGAATTAATTTCCAAATGTCTCCCTTTGGCAAGCACTAGCCTAGGGGCGCCAATGATGTTTTGTGAATATTCTTCGGTTAACATTAACCTCCGGATGTTTCCCTTCGGCAAGCACTAGCCTAGGGACGCCAATGATGTTTGTGAATATACTTCGGTAAGCATTAACCTCCGGATGTCTCCCTTTGGCAAGCACTAGCCTTTGGGAAAAGAAATGGTTGTATGTTGTACTTGACGTCGTATAGATGAAGGTAAGATTGTAAGACTTGAAATGTGTTTATTTGAGGGTTTTTTGGTAATTTTTTGTGTAAGAGGGTACTTTGGTAAGCTCACAAATGTTTCAAAAGTTCGTTTTGAATTCCCGCGAAGCGAAAATAGCCGTTGGATAGTTGAAACGACGTGTGAATCATGGTAGAAATAAGTCTAGGCTGAGTTGATGTGGCAGCCTAGTCAGTTTGGGTCATATATACGATAGCTAGTACCGTATATATGGTGGCCTTGATCGTATATATGGTTATACAGACCGTATATACGGTTTGCTCGGCTGTATTTCGTGGTATTTCAGGTTCTTTTGTCTTTTGTCGGGTATTGCTGCTCCATTCGTGACTTGTGTTGGCTTCTTGGAGTTTCTCTCTCCTTCCAATCTTGCTCAAATCTCTTCCCAAACTCAAATTCCTTGGTCCCTTTGCAAATTCCCACACAAAATCAGGTATGTTTCTCTCTAATTCCTAATTTGTGCGCCAATTCAAGTTGGGGTTCGTGAGTTTTTGGGGTTTTTTATTCTTATCCAATTTTTGCTTGAATTGCTTTATTTTTGTGCCTTGTATCGCTTGAATTGTTTGTTTTCTTGTTGGATATTCATGGTTGAATTGATTTTGAAGTTGTATTGAGATGTGAAATTGAGAAGCTTGTGTTTTTGAAAGTAAAGAGGAGAATGTCGAATGGCTCTCTTTTTTTCAATTTTTTTGTGTGATTTTGCTCCATTTTTGTTGCATGATTTGTTGTTGCTTCTTTGTTTAATTTGGTTGATTACTTGTTTGCTTGTAATTCAAGTAGCAAATTCATGCACAACTCCAAATTCAAAGCCAATGTATTGTCTTCACCATTTTTTATTCACAATTATTATGTGAGAATCAAATATATTATGTGTAAGTAATAATGGGTTTAATTCAAATTCTAAAACATGTTTTCACCATATTTTTATTCAAAAAATTTTGTTTGAGAATCTAATATATGATGTATGAATGACTTATCGATGCTTCAAAAATCAGGCAATATGCTTTGTGAGCTACTTTTTTTCACCTCATAGCGACCTTTAAATTATGATCGTCCTGGAATCCATGCTTCCCCCATGCCTTCTTCTCTCCTTGATGATGAGCCTAGCTAGCATCCATGACTACTAGCAGAGGTTGATTGGACCGACTGACCTGAGGGGCATCCTCCTGCCTTCGGGAGGGAGGAGGTTGTACTTCATTAGGGATGCTCCAACGAGAGTTCCCTCTATCAGGAGAACGGAAACGGAAGGGTTAAGGAGGATACCTTCTCAGAGAGGCCTACTGGTTGGGAGCTGGATGGCCCCTCCCCTAACTATTGCGCGTTAGATGGGCTGGTGCCCCAACATGAGGCTGCTACTGAGGTTGCTCCAACCGCTGAGTGAGGAGGCTCACCTTCTTCGAGAGAGCATTGAGCTCCTACCGAGTGAATGGATCACTGGCCCAATGGTACTTAATGGACAAGGTCCGGTTAGGCCTGCCTCCCGGGACATCAAGATCGACCTGCCTCGGGGCAGACGACGTAGTGGCCCCCTAATGGGGATTGGGCTGCCCTCCTCCTCTGGTTGGCTGACCAGTTGTAGGCGCAATCTCCCGAGCACCATAACGCGTGCGGTCCATGACTTACTGTTGTTCCTCACATACGGCGTCAATCTGTTCCTGCACAAGGAACTACAAAGAGAACGAACGAAACTTTGGACTGGGGATGACAACTGGCCTCTGACGTGGCACTGTCTGGGCCCTTGAAATGAACCTTGACTCCTCTCCTGTATGTTTGCAAAACAATAAGAGTTACTGACCCAGGAAAGCCCCTCCGATGCTTAAGTTAGCATGGAGAAATAAGACTTTCCAAACCTCAAGGTCAAGCAAGTCAAAGCTAGATTGTACTTTATGGGTTGAGAATTAGATACCTGGATTAGGTTTCCCAACTTTCCTTTTATAGGGTTTTGTATGGTTGTACTTTGCTTATTTTTCCAATGTGGAACTGTGGAAGTACCATTTTATTCAACGTCGGACAAAAGTATACTGATTTTCATGACATTCCCTATAGTAAGAGTGCTTTCCAATCGATTGTCTTTTACTAATCTACCCTTGTAGGGGCCCACTTTACAGGGGCATGTGGGGCCCACATAGTCATTAAGTGGGACCTACTTTGTGTCACATGGCATCCTGTCATTGGGTAGATGTAGGAACAATAAGTGAAGAAAATGTTGTAAATAATTATAAATATATAAGAATAAATATAATCGTGTGGATCTTGTTTGATTCGCGTTAATGAGTACACACACAAACACATGAGGGAGATAGGGATTTTTGGAGAACAATTAACCCTAATACAATCTAGAATATTCCAGAACATTACGAAAGGATATAATGGACATTCACATAATAATATATCTGAGTATTACATAACACTCCCCCTTGAATGTCCATTGTCGAAGAGGTGTGTCTCATTAAAACCTTACTAAGAAAAACCTTGTGGGACGAAAACCTAGTGAAGGAAAAAGAGTACAACACCTTCGTAATACGCTTTCGAATGCTGCCTCGTTAAAAACCTTACCAGGAAAACCCAATGTGGGACAAAACCATGGTTAAGGGAAAAAGAYTGCAACGCGTATTTTCTCCCCCTGATTAGTGCATAGCTTGAGATCTTCCAAAGTAGCGAATCCAATGTTGCTGAGCGACTTCACACTTGTAGTAAAACAATATCCTTTCATGGTTGATCCTCCCGTATAAAACCTGAGTCTTCAAAACTTGGTGTGAACATGTAAGCTGCCTTCTTTTCATTTCACCATATTCATAAAATATAGTGCATGTGATTGTCTTAATGACATTTTGTTTCAAGTTGTCTTAATCATTAAACTTATGCCCTTCTTCTAGAGGACATATAAAATGATATTGACGATCAAATATTGATCATAATTTATGGCAACTCATAATATCATCAATAATATCAATGTTCAATCTTGTAGCTAATCACATGCATTGCTCATGGTTCTTCTGGATCATTTGCAAAATATCATCACTGAATACTCAAACTTCTGGTTGAGTTGTCAATAACTTAGTAATCAATACTCTTCAAGAGTTTGATGAAACTATAATGCCTAACATTGCAATATTCAATATATGAAACGAAATGGGCTAGATCTTTGAATAAATCGCATATAAGTTCATTAGGAACTTTTTTAGCATGACTTATAACATGCTAATAGATTGTCATCATATAAATTTCATCGCAATTATAAACCCATCGGAATATAAATTTCTACTTGTAAAACATCATCTCATCATAATTATAAACTCGTCATATCACAAACATTCACACATACCACACAATTATTGTATAGAACTAATGCATTCAAATGAGATATGGAATTCATGACATATATGAATGATGCAATTGAACAAAACATACATAAAGAAAGATGCATCTAATGACTTCCTAAACATGCAATAAATAATATTCTARTTATGACTCACATATACACATAAACTTAAGACTCGAAAAATGACTCGTAGGACATGACACTGTACAGTGTGGATTCTTATAATCCTTTTTCTGATGGACTGATGGACTTCTGGTCCATGAAAAACATTTATCATCATCATTTATATTACGTTGGACATCCGGTCCATGATAAACTTTAATCATCATCATCTATATTTCTTTGGAATTCTGATCCATGATAAACTTTGATTATCATCAATATGTCGACATGAAAAGTGGACATTTATTTCTGATCCTGTATTCACAAGTCCACTGCTTTTGCATATGCATCATATTTATCGGTTCCATCATATGCCGGCATTATGAAGTTCTTCAAAATACATTTAGCAACCTATTTCATAATCATATCTGAAAACATTTCTCAATTGGTACCATTATAACACTTCTCATATCATAGGCCATCTATTATAGATAATTCAGATATTTGTTCCACTTCCGGAAGATTTCTTATATCATGATATTAATATATTGTAATTATTTCACATTTAAAATGTCAARTGCATTATCTTGCCAGTATCATATATATTTTTATTGGAACCGATCAAACAATATACACTTTAAGTGTTGTAATTCACAATTGGCAAAATTTTATCTCAATGTATACACATGATATGACCAAAATGTATCTCTAAATGCTTCTAGAAGGGTCATAATGGTATACAAATCAAATCATACATGTGCAACATATCTTGATAACATATGAACGAAAGTTGGCTCGAAATCATTCCAAATTACCATTATATATAGGGATCATTTGTTTAATTAATTTTGCCAACTTACTCCAATTCTCCCCCTAAGTTGGTAAAATATCTCATATATAGGGGCATCATCATCAAAATTCTTGACCAACTTAGTATATCAATTTACCATATAATTCAATTTTATGGGAGGATTATGTTCGATAAAATTTATCTCTTCTGGAGAATATTATACATGGGGAGAGTATATTGTACAGTTGTTTATAAATTTTTTTTGGGATTTTTCCCCATATACCCCTGAGTTTAAACCTAATAACCCATATACCCCCATGTTTTTCAAAACAACTCATATACCCCTCACTTTAGAAAAAATAGCCCAAATACCCTTATTTAGACGGAAAACGTAACGGTGTTAAGTTTAACCATCTAAACACCCTCAACTAACTTAATCCTATCTCTCTCTCCTCCCTCCATTCCTTCTTCTTCTTAGCCTCTCCTCCATTGTTACTCATACATGAAGCACCACCCACGAACACACCCAAATCCACCCAATTCGAAGAACATAAACTTGCAATTGCCCAAAACTTGTTGAATTTGTCGAAAAATTTTAAACCCCTGAAATTACCCCCAAAAATTTCGAGCCCAGCAAAACCAAAACTTAGACCGTTTGCTTTCAATAACCCCAGGGATTATACAGAAATGAATTTTCTGAATGATGTTGAGATTAGAAAAGAACCCTTCCCTCTTTTAATTGGTTGGAGTACTGACGAATGGAATGAGCGTGTGCGTGACCACACTCTGCAGCATTCATCTCAAACTGTAACTTTTGTTTAGTTTCCCTCTTTTTTTGTTATCAATAGCTTTTTAATTTCTTTGATTCAAAGTTTTGCTGCTTGTTCACCATAATCCAACTGATTGAAAATGTGTACCATTACCCTGTATGATGAGATCTTGACTGAGTTCTGGTGTGCATCTTCCCATCTATCCGACGAGCGTGTAATTCTGATGTAGATCAAACTAATGAGGTATAGTTCTGGATAGATAGTTTCACTGTGTCAAGCTTTATATTTCAAAGGGAATTTGTATTTCTAGTCTGGATAAATCTCTATATGTTATTGTGCACACCGTTCGAATTTGTGTTTGATAATAATGGGTCAGAACAGTTGAATTGTGAAGATGTGGTGGTTGCAACTCTTGCGAGGTTTTATGGGTTGGAGTCGTGGGGTAGGTAGAAGGAGGAGAGAGAAGAATGAAAGGAAATAATAGAGGAAAGAGAAGGGATTATGGGAAAGAGAAGGGATTATGAGTTAAACACTAACGGTGTTAAGGATTAAACGGTTTTTGGGCTCATTAAGGGTATTTGGGTTATTTTTTCTAAAGTGGAGGGTATATGAGCTGTTTCTAAAAAGACGGGGGTATATGGGTTATTAGGCTTAAAGTCAGGGGTATATGGGGAAATATCCCATTTTTTTTATTCTTGTGCTGACTGATAATAGCCCCAATAATCAATGCTGAATACAAGTCACTTGTATGTAATTCCACTGAATAATGATCTTCGGGAGCATCAAATACTTCATTAAATATGAGATACTGTATACTCCAAAATTTCTTCATACAAGAAAATGTGGTGAACTTCTGGTCACCTAATACTAAACAACATAAATATGCTATTGTGGTGAACTTCTGGCCACCTATTATATATATGCCCATACAAATATAATCTCTTGACAAATTTTTCAAAATAAACTATTAAAATCATATTTCAAATATTGCTCAATCTCAATGTTATGTCTTGCCATTCAATTCATTTCATATATTTAATATGAGAGAGCGTCAGCACATCATTTCTTTCATATTAAATGTAACTTCATGTTTTCATAATGGGTAATGATTAAACCCGGATGGCTTATTTCAATCATCACATCGAATCACTTTTTCTTTTGAATTTCGATGGTCAGTTAAATTGGCTACTTTCCAATACTGGTGATCACCTTATTAGGCATACTTCATGGATGGCCGTGAATATGATGTGATGTATATAAACACTAATATGTGTTTGTTTATGATTGGCAAGACAATCAACTATAATAGTTGATCTTATAATAACTCATACCCTGCTGGAGTAATGATTAGTGCATTGACACATGCTTATTTTGTTGGACATCATTTTTGGTACTCTTTTGGAGTACTTTATAATCTTAGTACACTTTGATGTACTAGACATGATCTCTTCAGGAGATTCATCAAAATGTGTCACTTTCTTGAATTTCTTTGTTATTGTCATATAGTTGCTCCGATCTCTTCCTCTTTTGAGGATTCTTATTATTGTAAGATATTAATTTATCACGCTTCTAGCGTGCTATATATTCACTAGCAATTGATAATGTCCTTCAACATAAATTTTGATCGGAGCACTTTATATATCAACATATTCAATTGACAATGACAGTTATTAACATCCATCTTCAAGATGGTGCATTCCAAATAGTTGATAAATATGTGGTCACATCTCAAAATCAAATACTTCGTATCATATTTAGTATATATATTAAACTGACCATCAATACAACTTATTATACATGTGCAAGGATTACGTAAAATAATAGAATAAACATTGTCTCCCCATAATCCTTGCATATGGGGGCATAATATTTGTCCAACATTCTTTTAATATCTTGCACCTTTTAAGTCATAAATTATGCATGTATCAAATAAAGTATTCTCTTGCATTCATTATCAATTAGAATATCTTATACGTATGGGCATAAAATTAATTATTTATCAAGTAAGTCGCTCGCAATGTCATGTTCAATCTCATTAACTCATAAATACAATATCTTGCTCAAAGATAATATGCACTAATGTTTGCAATTCTTATAAGCTTTTCCAAGATTTATTTTATAATCACAATAACACCAAGCAAACATGCTTATAACTCATCAAAGTATGTAATTTTTCATTCACTTCTGGGAATGAGTATATATCTAGTTATTCATCTTAGTAAAAGCTTTGTATGTTGAATATCCACCCAAAAGACAATATATAAACTCCACAAATTCTTTGCAATTTCACATGACACCATTGTTGTATATATTTAGGAACACAGTATTTGTGTAAATGGTGGATTATCTACTTCAGAAATTAAGTGTCATGTATAAGACTTTATATATATATGCTGAGGGTAATCTGACTCTTCACGAAAATTTACGGAGTTTCAAGTCTTATGTCTAAGGATTTCATGTTCAATTCATACATTATTCCAATTATTCATTTTCATCATATAGGTACTGGGTACATAACACCTTATATATAATTATATTTAACCACATTTCAATCAACACATTGATACTTCTGAGCTGCTGATAATATATAAACATGGTACTAAATAAAGTTTAAAAAAATTAATAGTCCAAATGTAAAGCTCTACAAAATAATATCATGCAAACTTCAAGTTCATATGTACAACAACTCATCACTGTATATAATTGAATTCAATCAACATATCAATACTACTAAATCATGATAGTATTATATTCNGGCGTAACTTCAAGCATGCGGCAAAGGGCGATGAAAGAGAGAATTTGGGATATACTATTTGGCATTATCATCGCCAAAGTTAATCTATATGCATTAAGTAATTCTACAATGAAAGGGTGCAAAGGGAATCTAATTTCTAACTCTAAAGGAAGCAAGTAAATGGCTATACAACCGGGAGATGGATTTGTTACCGATCTTTTGGTACCATGAATTACAATGGGATAATCGTTGGGAAGGTGATAACGAAAAGCTATCTCTCGCCTATACTGTTCCTGACCCAACCAGTTTCTAAAGTGGCGAACGACGTTATAACCTTTAGCCCCACAGGCGTTAGAAGTGGATGCCTCATCCTTAGGGAATTCTTGGTCGGTCTCCGGGTCATCAACTGTTACTTGCACCATCCCTGATTTTAAGAAATGATTATAAAAGTCAGCATAAGTGTTCTCATCTTCCGGCTTACCGACGTAGGTTACTACGCCGCCTACTGGTTCTATGTGTTTAAACTCTTCCTCAAAACCTGCTGACAAGCTATCACTAGTATTATGGGAACTAGACTCGGGGCTAACAGCAGGAACGGCGATTGGGGTTTTATCGATATTCACGGGGTTATCTACAACCTTAACAGTTGGATCTTTGTAACTGGAACTGCACCTAGCCGCCCATTTTCTATTATGAAAGGAATCGTCTTCTAGTTCATAACGAATAGACCTAGAAGTTAAACGATCCATAAGGGAAGGGACTAGAATCGTACCTTCAGAAGAAAAAGCAACTTCACGGATCGCCAGGTATATGGGATGCAGAAGAGTTGTTGCAAGTCGCCCACCGGATTCTCGCCTCTAGTTGACACTTGGTAAATTTTTGAAAAAACGGAACCACAAATTCAAAATTGGAAAACTTTGGGAGTTTTTTATGATTTAGGGAGTTTCTCTCTCTAGGAATTTCAGTTCGAAGTAAGTGAAATGATGAGAAAGGAGGGTAAGTAACCCCAGATATATAATCCCCAAACTTGGGCTTTTACTATTCACGTATTTCAGGCCCAATAAAGAGTATTCTCTTAATAAGCCTAATACGGATTGAGTATTTATACCGTATAAATTACGGTATACTTTCTGACAACAAAGTATTTTTGTACTTTGGTAACATTTTTTCCAAGGTTGAGGAATGTTTCCGAGACTTCGGTATTACGAAACTGGGATCTGTGATCCTAGGTTCATTCGCCATGAGGGTTTTTGTTCGCCCATGAACCTATTGAAGCAAGAGTTTGAGAAGGAATGTTTTCCTTCAGCAGATCAATTTTCAGACCACCAGCGAAATACCATCTGAGGATCGCAAGTCTTCTGGTCGCCTCTAAGTCTGAACGCCTAGGGTCTCACCAAAAGTGGACTTTCTACATTTACTTCTCGGATCGCCCAGTTAAGGGGATCCGAGTAAATTTCTTCTAAACGCCCTAGGTGTTAAACACCTAGTGGCTTCGATATTCTACTTCTCGGATCGCCCAATTAGGGTTATCCGAGTTAATTTGTCTTCAAACGCCCTGGGCTTGAAACGCCCAGGGGCTTTAACATATCATGTTTGTTTTCAACGGCCTGGTGTCGAAAGCCCAGGGGTTTAAATTCTTTTCGGATCGCCAGTTAGGGTGATCGAGGTAATGTTTTTAAAGCCTTGGAGCTTGACGCCCGGGGTTTTCCAACCTTTCATTTTCTGCGGATGCCCAGGTTAGGGTGACCGAGTTGATTTGTGTTTAAACGCCCTGGGTTTTGAATGCCCAGGGGCTTCAAAGCCTCTTTCTCGGATCGCCTATATGGGTGATCCAGATGATATGTTTCAACGCCCTGGGCTTGGAATCGCACCAGAGAGGCTTTAACACTTCATTTCTCGGTGCCCAGTTAGGGTGATCCGAGTAATGTGCTTCAAACGCCCTGAGGCTTTGACGCAGGGATTTAGTTCATTTTCGGATCGCGCCGTTGGGTGATCCGAGTAGTTAGTCTAAGCCTTGGGCTTGAATCGCACAGGGGCTTCAGCTATTTTCTCGGATCGCCCAGTTAGGTGCGAGCAGTGTTTCATGACACCGTAAGGTCTGAACGCCCAAGGACTTAAACATTCAAGGTATTGAAATAATACGATCCAACTGTTTTACCTATCATCTGAAGTTAGGGGCTTTAAATCCTAAAGTAGGTATTTTTGTATTAATTCGTCGATCAGCAAAATATTTAAGGATGATAAATCGCGAATTCATTCCGCATCGATACATTAAGTTGCAAGAAGCTTTATTTAAGAATGGCTGGGCTAATTTGTTCCAGCACTATGATTTGGGCACGGCCCATTAACCGTTATTGCAAAAATGCATTACTGGTTGGTTGACCAGTCAAACAGGTTAAGCTTCCTAAAGAAGCTTTCTAACTGAATTCAGTTAGAAAGCCTTCTAGATCTTTCGGGTCAAGGTAAAATTACCATATTACCCCCCCACTACTGCTATAAATAGGGAGCTTAGCATCAAATAACGGGGGACACTACACACTTGAGACTTTACTAATAAAAAAGTACTTTCTCTCTCTAATCTTTATTCTCTTTCTTTTCTCTCTTCCTTGCTGACTTAAGCATCGGAGGTGGTCCAGGAACACTCCCGGGCCTCTGTGTTTTTTCTCTTCCTCAGGGAACTGACGCAGATTACCGGGACTACTTTCCGGCGGAATTTTTCTGCCACCACTCAAATTCGCACACGGATTTAGATTCCTTTTATTCTAGGTTCCAGATTCCGTACTTGACAGCAACTTTTGAGCTAAATATTTCGTTGTACACATTTTTATTTACGAGGAGTTAATCAAAGGGTCCTTGGATTAAAAATATTTTGTTGTAAACAAGATGGAAACGGGTGATGAATTAAGGAAACGAATTATGATCCTTATGTCCTATATCTAAACTAAATACACTGCACTCCTTTCTCAATTGAGAACATATTCATCAAAGTCTTTGAGATGCTCCGCACCCTATATACAACGCTCTTATTATGGTTGAGGCAGCACACTGCATTTAGCCTCTTTGCTTCAGTTTTTGAGTTGTCTTAGAAAAGATAACAGAAATAATAAGACATTTTATTAGTTTTAAAAACGGATTTTACCGTATATCTTTTATCTTTTTTCAGAAAAAAAGGCTTAAAGCGATAATTGTGCACAAAAACACGTGTATTGATCATGTTCAGTGGACAACACAATAAAATAGTGTGGTCGATGAGGTTCTAAGATAAACTTAGTGAAGATGCAGGGCGGGGTACATAATATATACATCCAAGTGGTTTTGCGTCTGCCAAATCATCAATTGTGGTGGTTGAGAACTTACCAAGGAAGGGAATTCTTTGTTGCTTGCATAATTTTAAGTTCGGCGCTTTGTTTTTCCTCAACAGGTGATTGCTGATGAATATCACCATTTGTTCTTTGCTTTTTGCCACAAAACGTATAGACCTCCAACTAGCAAATCCACCTATTACCTGAAACAATTTGGTCCAACAATAATATTATAGTCACAACAAACGTAACTGGCTGGACAACCAGAAGAAATTTTAAATAACGCACAGTGAGACATTATTTGTAGTAGAAGTACCGTCTTTATTCTAATTCGTGCAACCATTAAAATCTTATTATGATTTTTTATAGTGAATTTTCAAACATCTGTTGCGACTTTCACCACAAATTTAGAATAATCTATTTTATAAGAAAATTATCTATTGCATAGCTTTTAATTTCAATTTATGCAATTGATATTTTTATATTAATATTATTAATGTGATGTTGAGACGAGTCAAAATATATAACAACTTTTATCTAACATACCTATTATCACAAAATTCAAAAACGTTAAAAAGTGAGGTTTTCTAGTGGTGGTTATCTTCTTAAGAGATATCAATTTTGCACTTTGGTAGCACCAATGAGTTTGAGCTATTTATTATGAACGGAAGGAAGGGAACGGAAATTACTTGCCCAATTGATGGCATAGATATCTCCCAAAGAAGAAAGAAGCATGTAGTTACTAAGCCCCAAAGTCTACGTGTAGAAAACTGGTCCTTTTCTTCTCAATCAACATATGCTTGTATAGTGATGCAAATGCTGTCAACCATCTATTCCCTGTAGCACCAAAAAACCGTCAAGCACCAAAGTAAGTCTTATGTTAAAAATCGTGATCAACGGACAATTAGTATTAATATATCCTGTGGACATGGAGTAACTAAGAAGAGGAGTGTAGTGGCGCGCATTACACAATAAGCAACAGGCTAAAGACGAACGTCTTACCAACGACACCCACTCAGAAGACGGCGTTCCACAAGAATAGCTTATTGCCATATT
Organism: Bassia scoparia; assembly: GCA_008642245.1. NCBI lineage: Eukaryota > Viridiplantae > Streptophyta > Magnoliopsida > Caryophyllales > Amaranthaceae > Bassia > Bassia scoparia. The sequence continues at coordinate 29,527 of SNQN01001442.1, forward strand.
TGAAAAGTGAGCTTAAGCAACTGTTGCCGGTGAACAGAAGTTTTGATGAATCCTTTCAAATCCTTAGCCTATTAAAAACAAAAAACAAGAAAATTTGTTAAAGAGTTTACTATTTTTGTGGGTTTGTGATGATACAGGTTTACTAAAAAATGATGCACTTTGTATAAAGCGGATTTGTTACTTATTACGTACATTCCAATAATTGTATAACAATTTTTATTATTATTTTTTTTTCACTCCGTTTCTTGATTATGTATTCAATTTCTTTTATGTAAAGCAGTTTACATGTTTAGTGATATTGTTTTATTACGTTACATCCAGATTTGCTAAACGACATTATTGTACGAGTTATATAGAAAAATAAGGATAATTGTCATTTGATGACTGATTGTAAAAGAGGTATGTAATATAATATCCATGAAGAATTTTAACTTCATTGAGTCATTTCCGAACAGTTATTTTTTATAACGATTCAATTCTTACCAACGTCTTTCGTAAAATTCGCACGTTCTTAACTACATTCAAAATCATGCACATGGAGGAGAACCGAATACAGTTGTTACTATTGTTAGTGGACTTTCCTTTATTATGTTCATTTCTTGATGTGAAGCAATAGTTGAGCATTGAGATGGCACAACACAACCACAGAACATATACATAATGCATGGACATCATGAAAGTCATGAGTACCAATAATCAGTATTCTATGCTTACTTTTAATGGGAGTGTTGAATTAATTACCTCGGTTAAACCTATATTGGGGGAGGGGCGGGTACATCAGTGTTCAAGTAATGACATCCGTGTGTGGTGTGGACGCAAAAGAAAAGTTTTCGCTTTGTGCAAAGCTTACTCATCGACATTAGCACCTTAATTGCATAAGTATGTATCTATCCTATATCTTTAAGCACACTCCATCTGTTCATTTTCAACTTTGATTATTTTCCGGGATATTACATGAGTTGCATGATTATACGTTTCTAACAAATTGTCAAAAAAAGTCATTTTTTATCCTTTCAAATGATCCATTGAAAAAGTGTCATTTAGTCGTTGTTGCGTTTTTGTGTAAAGTTATTATATCTCCAAATACTTTGTCAATGTTAAATTTAATTATGACTACGATGATACTATTATTTGGTTTTTAATTTGCGAGAAACACTGTCTCATTTGACAAAATACTTTATAATTCTAAGTGGCAATCTCATAACAAATTTCTTTGTCGACTTTGACAGGTTTACCTTGAAAAAATTGATGAATCATGAAGTGATTAAGCATTAGCACAATATTCGACTCAAATAATCTCATCATCACTGTTTCTATGACTGTTAACTTGTATTGATTTTTTTTTTGTTTAGAGGTCACAAGTGGCAGAGTTAGATTATGAATCGAATTCTCATAATCTTCTGAAATTTAGGCGGACTTTTAACAACTGACTACCCTTCACACCTAGAAAAAAGCTATAAGTTGCATCCCTGGTATCATAATTTTCCTTTTTCTAACAAAAGATGTTTTAGAGAGCAACTAAAATAAAATGAACTTATCCCGGCAATCAGCCCACAAGGCCCAATGTTCTCGTGGCCAGGGGCAAAATAAAACAATTAACCTATTATATCTACCAAGTGGGGCTCGAATTTGGGCCTCTTAGGATCTGTTGATGCTTGGAGAGTCTTGGGAGGTCGGCTGGGTGATAAAACTTGGTAGTGGGTGGTACTAACAAAGTTGATTGACGGGCCTTTGTAAAGTGCTAGATGTACTGCAACCTTCCCAAGATATCCTTGTGCCATCAACTTTTTGCGCGAATCCTGGGTGCAGTTCCAGTATTTCTTCACATACTTCCATGGTCGTCGCTCTCCTCGCTCTAACCATTACATATACTCATCACTATGTTTCCCCTTTGCCAATGGCCAATAATATGTACCCTAAAGAAGGCTTTATCAAGTATTTAAACACATAGTTGCGAATGTTAGACCGCGCAATCGGATGTTCCTATAATGGGAATTAGAATGTTTACTGAACTTAATAACACGAAGTATTATGATGAACCAGAGAATTGATTACCTTGACTATTTGACTGTACTCGTCAAGTCTAAAATTTGTAATTATTCGCTACGAGTCTATCGTAGGTGCTGTCAGGATAGTGGCTATCTAAGGTTACTCTGGGTTAGTTGCTTCGTGGTCTAGCCAGAGATTTCGAAGTATATTAAATTGCCTGTTCTTAAGTCGTCGTGTATCACATAGGCTTTCAGAGAAAAACTCCAAGTGCGTCCATAAAATACGTGAGTAGTATTATGCTCGCTATAAAAAGATTCACTTCATTTGATTATGGTGCGTTTACCTCCTAGCGCTTATGTTACACTCTGATCAGGATCTTTGATGATTGTCATCTAATTCTATGTTGATAGTTTACTGTGGCAGTTCACGTCATCGGAATGTGCTCGAACACTCATCAAGTCATAAAATAAGGTGCTGCAAGTTGTTGGCTTGGTTTTCGCGCTTCAATGATAAATTCAAACAATAGTGTTTGCTCCTATTAAGTCCCTTACTAACTTTGCCTCAATTTCCGTGTCTTTAATCTCATAAGCTATTTTGCATCATTGTCACACGATACACTTTTCACTTTTTCAAGCACTACAGTCTTACTGATTGGCGGCATGAATATATCTAATGAGAATTATGGTTGTTCTGTCTAGTCGTTCTATCTTACTAGGACTAGCATTGCAGTCGTGTGATATTTATCAGTCCATATTTTCTGTTTCTATAGTACCGCTCTTGTTATCACTTTCACATTCACGAACGCTCTTATACAATTCTCTGATGAGGAGAATAAGACGATAAAAGATTGGAAGATCCTCATATCGATGAGCCATAAATACGAGATAATTATTTTAAAAAAAGTTTAACAAATTATTTTGAAACGTCCATAATGACACTAAAAGTGTAGCGTAAATATAAAACGGAACATAGTTATATATATTGTCTTTTATAATGTTAGTAAATCAGGTGCATATGAATGTGTGTTAACCTGTTTCAATTTTCTGCCGGGGGGTATTTTGACAATGATCACCAATAATACATGTCCATGTTAAGTCTGTAACCTAAATTAATATTTCATTTTTCACTGTATAATCACCACCTCAGATTAAATTAGGAAATTAGAAGTGTTCGTGGAAACAAAAATATTTGAAGTTATAAGTGATCTTCTATGTGTTCAATTAGTGAGTATCCAATGATAATATACTTGTATAGTTGCCTTAGTACTTGAAAAGTCATATAATCCTTTCCTAGCTGTGCTACCTACCTGTCGAATCCGTAACATTTCAAGACTATGAGATTATAGGTGTCTAAGACAGCAAACTTGTTAAGGAACTCAACACGGTTTGCTCCATCTTATGTTGAACACCGTTTTGTTTATATTTGTAATATGAATACTTTTAGATAGTCAATGCAAGGAAAAAGACAACAATGGGATTAATGTATTTCTGCACTCGGATATTTTTTTCAATTTTAACTTATCTCGTTTGTTATTTATGTCGCGGACATGGCCATTAAGAGTCGGGAAGTTAAATCTGAAAGACCAATCAACTTCTCACCGAACAAGTAAAATACACATCCCATTTTCCTCCCATTCTCTTAAACAGTTAAGACATTTGAAACGGTCGAAGACCCAATCAACGCATACAGCTTACTGAGAGAAGAGTCGTGAAGAACTCAGATGACTTCCTTTTTAGATCTCTAGATATTGATCATATTAATTTATTTGTTTGTGTATGCTTTTAGGTTTAAAAGCACATGCTAGAATGGCCTAGTGCATTCTACCAACGACAGTACAAACGATTTTAACCTTATCACATAATAATTAAATGTTGTGTAGTTGGTGCACAATTTCATCGAATTTTCCATTAAAAACAGCGACTCTTACTATGGATATTATCTTCCCATCAAAAAATTGAGTTAATTTATGATCAGATAGATTAACTAGAAACTAAAAGATTTAGATAGTACAAAGTAGCTTCTATATCACACGAATATGAAAAGCTAGCTTTAACTGTTGATCAATTTCCAATTTGGAACAGTTTAACTTGTTTTGGTGCCATAACAGTAAATTGACAATTTGTTAGTCTTAAGTGCTCTTTCTTGTTAATGGTTCGGCAGGAACAATTGATTTGATTTTCCCAAATCTAAATAAAATTATTGGGTTGTATAGTAAATTTCCTGCTCTCTTTTGATTCACTTTTTTTTCAAACGATTGGGAGTTTTTTAGATAAATTTACGTATATGATATTTATATAACCCTACGTATGATTTAAGGCAAACGCAACTAAAATTAAAACTATACCAATGATTAATTATAATAATCCTCCGTATCTTTTTTGTTTGTCTGTTTGAAATCGTAGGACAATTAAGAAATGCACTTTAATTAAGAGGATCTGTTAACATTAATAAGTTCTCACTTTGGAAAGAGGAATTTTGAATTTCTATTATTCAGTATAATAGGAATGATTAATAAATGTGTGTTGGAAAATTAATTTTGCGACTATCTACATAGTAGTGTAAACTGCTTGTTTATATGATAGAGAAAATAATAAATGTTAGTATCTATCCATTGAAATACCATAAGTTGGAGTTAAATTAAAAAGATTTTAATCAAACAAACATTAAGGAATTTCTTTTGGAAACATGAACAAATAAGAAAGGGAACATATGGAGTATTGTCTTTATCCGATTCTTTCTTTTGTACTCGCTATTTTTCAATGGTCTATTCACGAAATTTTCATCCAATACACCGTAACGGGCATAGAAATATTAGAAATATGTTCGAATGTCCAAGGAAGGGACGTCGTAGTTTATACTTTAAGGAAAAACTTTGGAGGGATAATAACCGATTACGGTATTATTTTATTTATTTTTTGTTATTACTTATTCTAATTTTTACTTATTATTATTATTTCTGATTATTATGATTTTTTAATCGTGTTATTTTGTATTATATTTTATTATTATTATTTTTTTATTTTATTCATTATATTTTTATAGTTATTTGAGTTCTCTACCAATGAGTCAACTTAAATATAGCGATTAACGAAAAGAAAAGAAGATGAGCAGTTAATGTATGCCTAAACAACAACGCACGAAATGTGGAGGCAATCAGTTGTAATTATAATGTCAGGCATTTATCATTCCTGCTTTTGTTATGTATTGTGTTCTGACACCCCATTTGACTCTGACGTGTCAGTATAGATCATGCGATGGCATACAATCAAACTCAGATCGTTTGAGTTGATCATGCACCTATTATTATTATGTGTCTGTTTTCGACGTACATGTTGGCTTTAATATATGCTCATTGTATACATTTTTATTAACTAGTACGTTTACTTGTCCTCACATACAACTATATACGAGCAGAGACGGTTAAAGAAATATCATAATGTAACTTACCAACAAAGACATCGCAACATATTTGACAGAACTTCTTAATGAAGAGCTGGGGGTCTGTTATTTCCTGGTCATTAATATAATTCAAAAAGATATATTCAAGATTTATCTCACTTCTAACCCGAGTTAAAATTAAAATAATTATATAAATATATATTATATATATCTATATATTATATATATATATATATACTATTATCATTATATTTATTATAATTATATAGTATTTATATATATATTATATATATATATAAATAAAATAAGACTATTTCAAGCATATTATTTGAATTGTATGACAAACACATGTGTACCTCTCAAAAAGATGGCACTGGGGCTAGCACAAGATGGTGGCCCCAGCTTGTCGTAAGCGTTGAAGATGAATTGTTCATCCCTACGTTGGATGCGGCTTTGAGAGCAAGAACATTGCCAGGTCTAAGGCCTTGTTATGGAGGAAGACAAACAAGGTTGCTTTGCAACTTGCCATTGTTCTAATATATTTTTATTGATGTTATAATGATCATCAACTCGAAAATAAAGTAAGTGTGTAGAGTATGTGGTTTCTAGTGCTTGAGATTTAACACATCTTGTATAAATGTTGGTGCTGCTACACCACTTGCTATATTATTAGTCGTGAGTAGAGTGACATGGTTGTTAGTGAAGGTACTTTAAAGAAGATAAAGAGAAAAGAAGAGAGAGGGAGAAGTAAAAAATTCTGTGTCATTGTGGACTAATAAAGTTGACTTGTTATAGTAGTGCTATCTTTTGATTGGTTTGTTAAATAGTATTGCATTTGCAATACTTTCTTTTTTAGAGGTGGGCGTTAATAATAGGCCATCAACAAGAATGATTTTCTATCACTCTATTTCTTTTTTCCGTATAAAAGAAGCCCTTCTTTTGTTTTTTTTTTAAGGAAGAAAAAGAAATAATGTCTTTAATTTTGCAACACTTTTACTAATTATCTCTTTCTACTCACTTATACAATTATCTTTAATGTTATTAATTAAAACGACTAAATGAAATGGCTGATATTAAACTATTATGCCATGCGCCATTATTATAGTTTGGTGTGAAATGAGCAATATGTTACAAGTTGGAAAGTAAGTCCTATTAATGCCTATACAACCCGAATTGTTCATCATGAATATTTATTTGTCAATTCTATGTCTTATTTGTCCAGTAGTATTCTTGGATACTGAAATTGTCACATATATTTGATTTTTATGTTATTATGTTTTCAGTTTAACTTACGGTTGTAATATTCAGGGAACCCTTCCTTTAGAAAATATCCGCTTACCAAAAACGCAATACGTAGTCCTATTATTAATTACTTTAAGCAACAAGTTAAGTTTCCATTATTAAATTAAGTTTCTATCTTTCACAAAAGTTATTATATAATAATAATTCTTTCCTTAAGCTTAATAATCTAAGGGGCTGAAAAACCAAATAATTATATAATCACACTACGTTCACTTTCAATATTACATGGAATAACAATCAGGATGACAATTAACAGAACAGCTCGTTTAATAATACAGCAAAATACAGTGATCAACATTCTACAATCATAATAAAAATTAAAATAAGAATCACACTCGAGTTTCAAGAGTTTTAACAAAGCGGGATCCTTAATTGAACTGTCTCTTGTAGATAAACTATATAAGTGTTATATTTCTATATATATAATACTATATTATATACTCGCATATATATAATAATAAATATATGTATATATCATAAATATAATTTTTTGTTGTATTACTCCTACAATTTTATCAATCGAAAACTCATAAAGATAAATGTTTACGGCTTTGACATATTCTACATGTTGGCATATCGCAACCTAGTATTTTTTCTTGAATATCGTCGGAGGGACATAGAATTAGCTAAGAGTTATAAATGCTTCAATTTCGCACAGTGCCTGACTATCAGTGAAGGAAGTGTATTGATCGTATTTAGCTTGTCAGTGCAGTTCCATCATAAAACCTAAACTATTAATACGCGAAGAGTAGCCCGCCTATAATTATTATCATATTTAATATCCTTTCAGTCTTTTAATATAGGCACAGTGGAATATAGCACTATCTCCCCTGACTGTGACCATCTTTAATTAATATATGGTCATCAACACTATCACATATATAAGACTTCTTTTATGGGGTTGATGAATGGGCAAAGATTATCCGGTTCTTTGATTACCTAATAATTTTTATGGGACTCAACTAGCTATACTATGTACACAAGGAGCGAGTTATCGCTGTACATGATGGTTGATCTCATGAAAATTAGTTTAATAGAGGGCTCCAATATCAGTTGTATAACTTAGTTATTATAATTTTTTAATAGTTATTTAACACTTCACCATCTGTTTACAATTAAATATTTAACGTCGTATTTATCGAAACTTATTAATTTACATATCATTGTTGAAGCTTCGGAAGAATATATATTCTTGTACTTTTTTGAATGTTTGACCTAATTACTCTTTAACGCTATTAATTTAGATGCATTATATATTTTTGATTTTAATTGTAATTTTGTTACTAGAAAACATTTATTTCTTCCAACAAACGAAGCTATCGATGGCATAATATCACTAAATCTGAGTTTAATTAAAGATTTTATTAATTACATCCAAATTGATGAGAAAATAGGCAAGGTCCCACACGTGGATGTCCTCCGACATCGCAAAGCTCAAGGCACTCACAAATCGTTTTTATATGAAAACTTTTTACGGAATTATGTTACAAGAGGCGTATCGATTTTCTTTGCTACTAGTGTTTAGTTTGTTTTTCTATTGCTGTCTATTCATTATTTTGACAACAATTGAATTTTCCAATGAATTGATTTTAGTGAAATCGGCCCTAGAGAATTCTAGCGGTCCTTGATCGGTTTTACCGAGGTGAGGATATATCTAACTCGGAGTCGGAGTACTAAAGATCAATCAACTAATAGTTTGATAATTTCGGTTTCAAAGAAGAATGTGTCCTTGTTTTAATTCACATCAACAATTTGACACACAAAATTTGTGTTGAATTAGGAGTGGCTTTGAGAAGCTAACCTTTTTGTTTACTCGTTTTCTTCCCTCCATATAAATTCATATTTGCTACGTTTGTACTTTAAATGCAGTTCTTTTCAAGTTCAAAAAGCAACCAAATCAACTTCCTTGCTTAATTGCTTTTAATTGAAACATTACCATTAATTTATTAATATGTAGGGAACAATATTCTTACCTGGTAGTATGGATCAAGCCACCCGCGATTGTAGCATCTTCATTTTTCGTGACGCCGAGTTAAATTCATGTTACAAATTCTAAATAATGCGATAATATATTTCCTCGTTTTTTATGTTTATTTGACACAAAAAAAACATTGAGACTTTTTTTTGTTGTTAAGTGGCTAAACTCTCTTACAAAAACCATTGAAAGAAGTATATCACGTGCTCACGTCTTCCGTCAATTTGACTTGTACGTATCAATATCACAGTCGTACAACAATTTAAATCCTCAGATACATACCATTTAATTTTTAGGGTTTTAACAATATTTAATTGAAGTTTATGTAGCATAATTTACCAACAATTGCATGACTTCTCACATATTATGATTGCTTGTATTGATTTGATGGATTTTTATTTTATTTTATTTTACTCAATTGAACTGGACTTAGCTATGTAATGGAGTCCAAAGACGAACAGCTATAATATAGATTATATTGTAGGCACAAATCGAACTTACTATATATATTCGTTGGACTAATAGTTTATATTTTAATTATTTAATGTTCACAAGCCATCATTTCTTTAGAGCGTCCATTGTTACCAATTAGAGTGAAACCGTATGAATGCTTGAATTGGACAAGAGCACTCAAATTTCCTTAGTAGGGTGGATTTGAGGTTGAAATTGAAAAGATTAGCTAAACGAAATGATGTTGATATTGATGTATCATACAATCACACCCGAGATTAGTCTATTTGCCAGTGTGGGAACTATCGTTAATAGTACAAAATAAAGGGATTTTACCTCCGGCGCCCTGGCCTTTTCTTTATTGTGTTTACAAGAGATGGCTTTTGTTGTTCAATATCTTTAATACCAATCGTGACCTAAGTATGGCTTAATTAACATGATTTTTCGAGGTAGGTGGGGACAGTTTTATCTTAATTCTTATTGACTCTTACGTTTACAAATTCCATTGGTTGTGAGTTTGAGTACTTTGCTTAAATTTTACCTGCGGCATTGTATTTTGGTTTACAAAAATACTTCTATTACACTGCATAAAAGACTAAATTTATGTAGAATATACTTACGTACGATTAGTTTACAATGTGTTGAAGTCACTATAGACCACTTCAACATACAATAATTTGTTGGGAAGCTTTATTATTTCTGAGTTAGGAATTAAACAGCATAAATTAATTTTTGATCTATATTGGGACACATTCTTTTGGATGTTACAGTTTATAAGCGGGTGCTTTTGGAGTAGTGGCTTCAATTGCATTACGATTGATCATTGTTGATCAGTATTTGTTTGATACTTTATCCGCTTCTCGTTGTAAATGTACCTCGCCTTTGTGGCTATTTGGTAAAAAATATTATTAATTTAAAAAACGGATTCATTCTTAACCATATTAGTTATTAATGAAAAGTACTTGTCAAATAATAATGAGGAACAAGTAAGATTTTGGCCTTTATAAAGTTAGCATAACTTTTTTTTCCTAATTGGGTCGGAGATAAAAGTTAGTACTGTAGCAGATGATAACTCACTAACTTAACAATTGCGTATTGAAAACAAGAAAACAATTTGTGGCAAATATGTTTCAGTTCTCTAGTTTTTAATCACAAAATTGCAACTACAAACAAATCGATCAGTGTCCAAAACACATTTGCAACTAAGGTTTTGGATGTAACCAAAAATTGGTCTCATTGGCGTAAGCTAGACTTTAAGCGAAGCAAACTTTGATATCTTAGGCTTTCCTAACTAACTTCGTGTGTTTGTAAATTGATCTTTTTTTCTATGTGCGTAAACTTAACTTCATTTTTTTCATTTATTTAATGTGGACCATCACTTCATTCGACTAACAAGATTTGTCTCATAGCTCACATTGAAATTTTGTATCAACTTTGATAGTGTATGTTAAGCTGTTTAGTATTGATTGAAAAATATCAGCACACATCATTGTCTTCCATGCATCGAAATCACTATATGTTCTAAATTAAAGTTGTCAACTATTTGCAGTCTCTTTATCTCATTCTATTTAGTCTCAATATAATGTTGACAATCATTATCTCTTCTTAATTTATAAATCCTTACACCATGTTCCCACAAGTTCTTCCTTTTGAAAAATCACACTCAACCGTTCATCTATTTTCTCTATTTCATATTTATTTATTACACTTTCTATATAATTCGTTTAGTATTATATAAATATGTTATGTTATTTTGATGTGAACTTCTTTTCTTAGCATAAACTCTATATATACTCCCGTTTGTCTTGTCTCCTTGAATACCCTTGATTTTGTTTCTCCTCATTTATCTTTCCTCCTAAAGAATAATTGTCTAAATATTTCAAATTGAAATAGCATAAAAAGTGCGAATCTTCAATATCACTGTAACAACCGTTATTCTTTGAATTTAATTATAGATCATGATCACAGCAAGAATAGCGCTTTTCAGTCCGATTTTTTACTCCGACCGCATTAAACGTCTGGTAAAATCATTAACGGACCGGTTTAAAGGTCGACGTTATTTAGCCGACCGTATTTTGCTTGTGGACAGCTGTCGACCGTTTCGCAGATCACTATACGACTGATGTTCGGTCGGGTAAAATATATTATTTAATATTTAATAAAATAAATTAAAACATTATCTGACCGTGCGCCGGTCGAGTGTAAATTTTTAATTTCAATTTTTTAAGCCGACTCGGTCTGTCTCCACAGTCCACTTGTCTTTCAATTTTCAACTCGACTCAATTAAGCCCATAAACCCCTACTTTTCCTCTTCACTCCAATTTATACCCACCATCTCTTCTTCTCTCCTCTTCTCCTTCTTTTCGTCTCTCCTTATTTCCTCCACATCTTTCTCTAAGCTCTTAATTCATCTCTCTCTTTACGGACTTTCATCTTCTCTCTCTTCTCTCTCTCCTTCTTTCATAAACCCACCCTCTCTCTCTCTCGTCTCTCTCTCTCAGCCGGCGCCACGACCGTTGAACGCCTCACCTCCCCTCTCCCTGCCACCTTCTCATACCCACCTCTCTCTCTCTTCTCTCTCTCTCTCTCTATCAGCCGCAGCCCAACTGCACAACCACCTACCATTCCCTCTCCCTGACACCGCGCCACAACGTGTTCACCCGAACCCGCACTGCCGTCAACCCCACAAAGGTTTGATTTTTCGATCTCTTTTTCTTTTATTGTATTTTTTTGCTTTATTTTAGTGGTTCATGATTCTTTTCATATTTTAGTTATTTATTTGGGTTTTCTTCAATTTTGTAGATGTTTATATATTTTTTGGCTTTTTTTCGGATTTGTTTTTCTTACGTTTGTTTTTTTTTTATTCCTTGTTTTTTTTTTCATCTCGAAAATTCGGTTTAGATTAAGTTTGATGAATCAAATTATGATTTCGTTATTTACGGTTTTTTCTAGGGTCGGATAACATTTTTAATGTTTTTCTTTCAATTTTTTCTTTCGTTTTTGGTTTGTTCTAATTTTTGTTTTCGGTTTTTCTGAGTATTTTCACTTCATTAAAACTGAAATGGAATCTGTATTTTATTCACTTTTATTCTAGGGGGTATTTTCTTTTTTAATTTGATGTTTTTGGGGTTTATCTTAATATTTTCAAGAATTTACAATATTTTCGAGTTTTCCAATAGTTTGCCTACTCCGTAATTATTGTTCTATTAATTTATCTGGTTTTTCTTGCGATTTTTGCTCTGTACTTTTATTTCCTTAGTTGTTTTGTCAACATACGATTTTCTTCTTGTTTTCAATTAATTTTCTGATTTTTTAATTTCCATTTCTCCACTCTTCATTTCGCGGTTTTGATCTTATAGATTTTATTTGATTTTGTATTATCTTTTTTCTTTTGAGGTTAATAAAGATCCTAGAAATTTGGGGAGTGAAGTTGTTGATGGATTCTAGGCTGGAAGTATTGAGACAAGAAAGGCTTTCTCATTTTTAGGGTGAAGAAATTTATAGTTTAGAATTTTGTATTATTAGTTCTGATCTTGAGTTAAATAGATATTATGATACGAATTAGATTTTTGAATTTTGATATTGAAATGAGTTTTGTTTTTGTTTATTGTTTTTATTCGACATTGTTGAAGTGAAATTGTTTTTTGACAGTCTTTGTCAGACAACTTATTGTTTTTTTAATTATCAATAATTTACCGACCGCTACCTGGTCGGTAACGCAGATATCACCGCTGTTAGACTTCAGATAATTCCATCCGTCTACGACGGGCGGAAATTTCCGTCGTGTAGATGGACGCATCAAATCTCTATTGATAACGGTCGGAAAATCACGGTGTAATATTTCGACGTTGACGGTGGTAAACATATTTCGACGTTGGATACGGTCGGTAACCCAAAATTCTCGACCTACGATTACGACCACTGTTACGACTGACGGTCGGTAAATCCATCGGACCGTCCTGCATTTTTTACCGACGTTTGTAGGTTTGTTCGACGGTCGCAGTATAGCTTTAATTTCTTGTTGTGGTATTACTCTTTCTTTCTGTTTAGATAATTTCATTGTAGTTTTTCTTATGCGTCACCACTTTGGAATATTAAATTTGAATCGTTTACTCATTGTAAATTATTTTACTATTCTATTATGGTAGGATATTTTTGTCAATAGGGAATTACAACACATAGGCAATATAAAGTTTAGACACACACCTATGTAATATAGTCTGTTCACGGGGCGTTGCCTGTACAATCTCTATTAATAAGTTTAGGAGGAGATAATGCATGGTGTCCCCCCTTGGGAAAAGACCTTCGTTTCATGCCATCACACAAAATATTTATACATATCAGTAGGTATTTTTTTATACCTTTTTATTCATTAATTTATATGTAACCAAAGAAACTTATGCATATTAAGTGTACAATAAATTTGCTAAAAAACCACAGTAACTTGTATTTTTCTTCTATCAAATAAAGATTCAATTATCAATAACAATCATGATTTCTTTTTCGGAGGCTAAAATTACACACATTATCGATTTGTAATAAGCTATTGGTCATATTACCAATCAATTAAAGTTTCATAATTAGATTTTTTAAAAAAATTACTCAACTACACACATCGCGGTGCTAAAGAGCTAGTATCAAATTAATGCATGTGTTTACGTCAAATATATTATCTTTGTATAACATTTACTAATTATTATTGCGCTCCCTTTGAAAATGTAATAAAATATTGTAAATTTTAACCATAATATTGAGGAATCAAATGCTCGTTATATTGTTCCATAATTGTTATTTTGTTATTATTAGATATTAACGGAGTATATATAATGGAATATTAATATTAAATTCTATTTCCTTTTGCCTATATAGTAAAAAAGAGTAAGAAATTTTTCATGAATAGTCTGCCATGTGTCACTTTTTTTTTTTAGTATAAAGTATATTATAGCGTTTCACTAATTAATCAATTGCGCTTATGTGGTTTTACTTTTGTGCATGACCAGATCAGGAGATCACAGTAAAATTAAAGATTAATATTGAACATAAAGATTTAATTGATTTAATTATTTTAATTGATTTAAAATAGCTCAAGATGAAGCATAAAAAATGCTAGTAGACAATCCTGTTTATGATGAAATATTTTCTCCATTTTTTTATAAAAAAATATTCCCCATTTTAGAGAGAATTATAAATTATTAATATGATAGCATCCAAATCCTTTGGCCACTAAAATAAAAATCTACTGCTATAATATATAAAGAAATTCAAAAGATATGTCAGTTTTGCTCTCATCCTAATCTTTCAGATTTCGTATGTTGTGTTGAATTATTTTAAATATGTAAATAGAATTTCTTTCTTTTTTTTGAAACAAATTTGTAATAGGAAATTTCGTATGTAAGAGTATTGTGCTATCTCATCAAGCATTAGTAACATATATTGACACTCAAGTTAATTTAGTGAAAATGTCGAATCATAAATTGCATTACAAAATTCAAATCAAGTTTAATGTTAAAGTCTTGTTATGTATCAATATTATTCATCACAGTTTCCCTTAAATTTAACTAAGTTAATGCGGATATTACTGTAACAACGGTCCAAATCTTTTTATTGTTATAAGGAGTCATCTCCGATGAGCATCTACAAACTTACTAGTTTTGTTGTCACAATCAGGTTTTCAAACAACACAACTACCAACATAACATAGTCACTTTCATTATTTATTTCCAACCTTGCGTATTGAATATTAATGTCACAGTGGGAAAAAGAGGAAAAAAATTCAAGATTAGTGGATCGAAACCTTTATTTTTAGTTCGTTTAACATAGCTATAAGATTTGTCCATACTACACCTTTATTTCCTAACAACCTTGAAGCTTGTAGTTTGTTTAAACTTTCAATACTTTGCAGGTTAAGTCCTTTAGAACATCCATTTGGGATGCTCTACAATAGTGCATGAATCTATTCTTATTACAGGGAAAAGGAAAATTGTCAACAACTACCCTTTTTTTACATTTTTGAAAATCAACACTACCAGAATTGTTTTTTATTGAAACAACTACCCATAT
This sequence comes from Bassia scoparia, assembly GCA_008642245.1. Classification (NCBI taxonomy): domain Eukaryota; kingdom Viridiplantae; phylum Streptophyta; class Magnoliopsida; order Caryophyllales; family Amaranthaceae; genus Bassia; species Bassia scoparia. The sequence goes on from SNQN01001442.1 coordinate 44,702, forward strand.
TTTGATTTTTTTTTTTTGCAATCACTACCCACTTTTGGATTTTGGCACTCAACCCGTATTAACCACCCAACATGGACATCCCTATTGGCAAACACCATAACTTTTGTTTTTCCACCCTCCAAAACAACTCAACGCGCCACCAAAAACAACTCAACCATCCATCCTCATCACACTTGTTTTTAGCTATATTCTCGAGCTTATCCATACCGTTTTTTTGACATGGTTCTTTCATAAAGTGTAGATCTCAGAAAAATACATGAAATAGGCTTCAAGAATCGCGTGATTTGGAGTTGTTTTCAAGTATTAACCTTATGCAAAGTTTGAAATTCTTAAAAGTGAGGTAGTGATCGCAAACAAAACATAAAATGTGGTAGTTGTTTTAATAAAAACAATTTTGGTAGTGTTTTCAAAAGTTGAACAAAAAAAGGGGTAGTCTGTTGACAATTTTGAGCCTAAGACAATTATCATAATTAACCCTATAATTAGTTATTTTTTCCCTATTAGTTTTTTACACCATCGAAAATGACCCAAGAAATTTCAAAAATTCAAAACAAAGTGACATTTAGGAAAAACTTAGTGAATTACAGTGACACGACTTATAATTGCAATTATCAACAACTCTTGAATCAATGATTGTTTTCCCCTTTGATTCAAGGTGTCATAATTGATATTTCACTGAACTTCGTAATTAATTGCTCCTCCTTCTCTTCTGGTGAATTTAGCTTGCAATCACATTCTAAAAATGGCCACCATGTATTCATTATATCTTGCAAGTTTAGGCCTAAAAAATAACTTTTTTGGTTTTTTGAAAGTTGGTGATACTTATGTAAAGGGTTCAAAATTATCAGGAGTATTTTGGAAAAACGCAAAAGTTCAGATGTGTATATGATGATAATTTTCCATCTTGAAAATTTGTTATGTTGACAGGAATAGAGTGTTGTGGATTATGTAAGTGTGACAGAAGGGTAATATAGACTAAGGAATCAAATTATAGAGCATTTTCATTCTTTGCTCATGCACAAACAAAATAAAATAAAATACAGAACTAGTTCTGGGCGGTGAACAAGAGAAATGAACGTTGGACAAGCCATCAAATAAGTTTTTTTGTTTAAACATTATTCAACTATTTTTTTTAATTAGTCCATATCATCAATATAATGTAACAATTAAAATAATTGCAACATCAGCTTACGTATAAAGAAATATTATATTGACATGAAGAAAGACTGAGTACTATTATTCGTGGAGCATTGCAATTTCAGTTTACATAAGAAGACATTTGAAGATGAGACTATGAAAAAATAATTTTCTCTGTCTTACCATGATCCATGCAAAAGATGATACGTAATCCTTTGCAATGGTCTTTTCTGCGATATTGTCTCGCTAGCGACAAATTCTCTTGTTTTTGGCATGTACATTGGATTTTTTAAGAAATATAAACCTAATTAAACATTCACTAGGTGTCAAATAATAAGATGAGTTTTTCTTGGGTTTCTTTAGATTCAGATTAAAGGACAAATAGCTCATTACCACTTTTGGTGGTCATTAAAAATTACCTGAAGATATCTTGTCATTTTAAAAATAAAGAATATTGGAGAAATTGTTATTACTTTGTATATTTATAAAAATAAAAATATATATTTAATATCCAATTATTTACATTGATAAAAACTCTCTTTAAAAATTATTAAACTGATGAAAACATAATGTTAAACTAGAGAAATATGCCTTTAAATTTTATTTTAAGTATCTATCGTACTTATAAAGTATTATATTGACATACATATTGTGTTTTGATCCCGATACTGTTTGACAATGAAACCATACTACCTAGACGGTTGTAATAATACTAATTATGGTGTACGAGTATAATGTTTTCACTTTCCCTAGTTCCACTGCCTTGTTCCTATATTTCTTCTTTTTAATTTCTTCCTTATTACATCCATGGCTAACTCTCTTTCATGGCGGGTTTCCTCCGTAGAATGTCATTGCTAAGTGTCCACACCATTGTCATCCTCCTTACCAATGTAACTTAGAACAAAACATCTCACTCCGCTTTTTTGCTTTTTTTTAGAAGCAAAATAACAACACATATTAAGGATAAATTTATCTTTATATAAATTTTTTATTTTTACGGTGCATACAAAATCATTAAGTGTGACATTGGTGGAGACAATATTCAAACTCCAGTCTGGGCACAATATTTCAACATTTAGGTAATCGGCTAATATGATAACATTCAGAAAAACCAACACATTTATTTTACACGTAATTTTTGTTAATTCATTAACTTACTAATACCTAAAAGAACAACTGTAGCTTCTTTGTATTTGGGTTTGTTATAGAGAGTGGATCGATAGCACTGGAACGCTTTCTTTAGGCATGTCTACATGTAGACGAGGCAACTACCGCATTCTCGACTTAAAGATGCAATTTTGTCTTTATTATGGCAACATTCATTGAGTCCATCCATCTAAGAGGGACAAGGTATATGGGGCAGTAACATGAGGGGAGAATCTGGCCTTAGACTCTTGTTTATGAATGACACTCCCAAGTGCCTACTACATCAATTGTTTTGCCTCATCCAACTTCAACTTACCCTAGTGCGGTGCTAAAGAATGATAATTGCAGAGTCTGCACTCCTTTTGAAATACTTGCAAACTGTAGTTGGTGCTTCATGTAAGAGACAAAGACATGATTTCGCAAAAAAGCAAGCTCAGTAGTAGCCAAAGCATTGAAGTGGGGAAGAATTGAAAGTGATTCGATTTGAGATCAAGAACGTGATTGGTTTGAGTAGCCGGGAAGTCACGTTGGGGATCTCATTACAAGTTGTCTAAAGTATATAGTTCATCAACTTGATTCCTTCACTTTCGTTAAGTGCTTGAGATACATGGAAAAACATGAGTTCTTCGGAAGATAAGTTCAAAACTAAAATTTGTATTGGGATCTTTTGGAATCATTTGAATTTGTTTTTTATGCTTCATTTTGATGATGACTATCTTTGATTACACTAATGATTTATATGTATTGCTTTACAAAGAAAGGAACCAAGATATTGTTTAAATGCCATTAGACTTGTTAATAGGTACAGAAATTTGTTGCAAAAGTGAGAGAAATAAGGAATGGGTAGTCTCTTTAGAAAAGGTTCGTTTGTTTCATTTTGTACTTAAAAACGAGGATTGATGTTCATCTTATGGAATGGCTCATTATGTTACCTCAGGCAGAGCAAACGTTTTGTAGAGCAAGCTACAAATCTTCGATCATTTTCGAGTTGGGATCTTTTGAAGTAATTGACTTGCATTTTTCAAAGAGCTTAGATATCGCTTCAATGCAGGATGAACATGGATTACTGTGTTGTATTATCTCTCTCTTT